>JAIKVB010001856.1:0-10520 GCA_024679045.1 Phytophthora brassicae
TAGGAAACACTAACAGCATTGTAATGAACACTTCTACTTCCACGGCGTACCCTCTACAACTAATAACGAGCTACATCGCGCAGTTCGTACTGCAGCGACTCTTGCAGAGCGAGAAGCTTCCTGTAACTTGTGGTGATGAATGGGAAGAGGTTTCTGCAGTGGCGTGCACATTTCGCAGTGAGCCGTTCGTGCCACTGCCAACTGGATTTGTGACCGTATCCAATCCTGGAGCACAATCAACGAGGACTGTGCGAGTGTACTGGAAAGTGGACGTGTTAGATGTAGAAACTCTTAAGAATTGCATTGGGGACTTCCACCCGACGGTGGTCATCAATTGCACCGGTAAACTAGTGCGAATCCTGAATTCTACTACCAGTATTGGTACTCCTAAAAGCTGATCTTTGCTCATTGTTGTGCAGCGATTTCATCACCTGCAATTTGTCAGAAGAACGAGGAGAAGGCACATGCCATCAATGAGGTAATTGGACGCACGAAGTACTTTTACTTTGCTTTATCTGACCTTTTATGCTTCTCTTTTGACAGCCTCGGGGTCTTGTGACTTTACTTTCCCAACTTCCGTGGCCAATTCGATTTGTGCACTTTTCAACGGATTTCGTGTACGATGGGAAGCAGCGATGGGGTCAAAGTTACGATGAAGACGCTGCGGTGTCGTGCTCTGAGTTGTCCGCGTATGGCGCTGGAAAACTACGTTTTGACCAGTATTTGCTAGGGCAGAGCTCAGCAAACTTGCAAGTGCTGATTTTTCGCATCGCCAATGTCGTTGGTCCAGCAGCTCCTTTGTTCCCAGGCAAGAGTGCGCCAAAGTTCATGCAATGGCTGCACCACCAACTTTTTCTTTTTGAATCTAACGAGCCGCTGAAATTATGGAGTGACGAGTTCCGCTCGTATCTTTATATTGAGGACTTGGTCGTGATCCTCTTCATGATGCTGTCGGTCAAGTTTGGGCCGTCCACTACTTTAGTAAATGTTGGTACGTTGGCTCTATTCGATGATCTATGACGTTTTTATTATTATTGTTATTATTATTTAACATCTATGCTTACGTGTTTAAAACGGTCATGTGTAGGTGGCGCGGAGGCACTTTCACGTGTGGAACTTGCGAACAAATATCTTGCTGCTTGCACTAAACAAACTCTGGAAGCTCAGAAGAGAGAAATTGAACCAACTTTGCGGGCTCAAGTCGATTTGGGATATCCCTCACCACTCAACACGAAGCTTAACACAGAACGCCTCACTCATCTACTCCCAACCTTCACTTGGACATTGACAGATCAATATCTGGTTAAGATCAATCAAAGCTTTTTTTCTTAAAGAAAAAATCGTATTTGTTCATAATTTCTGTTGCCAGTTGTTTACGATGGAGTTAAGAAACGATGACCACAAAGTAGTCGCCATACAAACATAAGAAAGCGCGTCTCACTCGCGTCCGACGAAAGAGCGACCACGTTACTGGATTTCCATCACGTTGCCCATGCTCTGACGCCCACGCTCGAAAGCGCGGGCCATGAAATCATCATCGTTGCCCTTGCTGCCAGTCGTTGGCAAGTAGACGAAGTCCGCGTCACATAAAGCAATAGCGTGACACGCTTGGCTGGGGCTCTTTCCCTCGCGAATAAGGGACAGCAATTCGTCAAACTTGGAGGAAAGCGCGTCGCAGCGCGCACGTGGTGGCAGAACGGTGCACATCGTTTCAAGCGTCACCTTGACTTCGTGCAAAGCCTTATCATTGTTCTTGGTATGCTCCAGAAGATCGGCCGTGTACTCGCAGAACAAACACCCCACCGACATTGACTTCTCCACGGTCGATTCCTGAACCACAGTAGGCCCACACGCTGAAATTCGAGTGCAAATAGTCTCCACATTCTCGTTCTTTTTCAGTAGATCAACGATCACATCCTTGTGCTTCATGAGCAACTCGCACTGTTTTCATAAAAGAAAAGTTAGATCCACTGTAACTCGATGAAGAACGTAATGACTTCTTACCTCGGCTGCTTCTGGGATCAGACGGCACACCGAGTTGATTTCGCGCTCGAATGTTGCCAAGCTGTCCGGGCGGGTAATCATGGACGCTAAAAGCAACGTATTCTGCTGGCATGAAGCGCATCGGGAGGGAAGGAATTCCGCGCCCTTAAAGTCAAGCAGACCTGACACCAGCGAGCTAGTACCTTCGAGGGCCGTGCAAAGAGCAACGTATTCTGCTGGCAAGAAGCGCATCGGGAGGGAAGGAAATCCGCGCCCTTAAAGTCAAGCAGACCTGACACCAGCGAGCTAGTACCTTCGAGGGCCGTGCAAAACTTCAGCACTTGGCAAATCTCTTGAGGTTCCTTTCCGGCCTGTAAATCGGTCACTGCTTCGTCGAACATCTTGAGGTCATCGTGGCACTGCCATTTCAAGAAAACAACATGTTAAAATCATCGAAGGTAACTAAGCCACAAATCTCCGAATCACAAACCGTGTCATCAGCAGGAAGAAGCTGGCAAACGATGCCCGCTGCTTCTCGCATTTCCTTGACTTGCTCTGCCTTCTGGTCAAGTGCGTACTTGAGGACCGTGACAATGCCACTACAGTAGGCACACGTGCTACTTCCTTCGTTTTTCTTTTGAATGGCGATCATATCAGCTGGAGGCATTGCAAGCTTGGCCATTGCAGGATTAGAGTCCACCGTGCAGTATTTCAGATCGTGGCAAATTGCCTTCGGGTGCTCCCCCTTCTGAAGGGAATCCAATACCGTGTCGAATTGCTTAACAAACGAGTGGCACTGTAGGAACAAACATGAAGCAAAATGAGCACAGATCTAGCTAAATGTAGGTGTTGCCAAGCAAGAATCATACCTGGTTATCGCTCGGAAGCATTCCGCAAATAACGTCAGCGATCTGACGAATCTGCGAGATTTTGCTCGGGTCTTCAGCCACAGCCACCCCAATAGCAGATGTTACTTGTGTGCAGAAGAAACATCCATCAACTAAGATCTCCATCGTATCCTTCACCATTTGTACCAAAACTGGGTCGTAAGCCGACAGTTTGTTGAGCGAAGACGTATCCGAAGGAAGCGCGTTGTTTGCATCCGTGATAGCTAAGTGTTCATCCATCACAGCTGTGCAAAACTTCAACTCAATGCAAATTGCCTTGGAGCTCATGCCTTTCGTAATCGAATCAATGATAAAGTCCATATCCTTTACATACACGTGGCACGGGTTGTCTTCGCCTAGCATATCACAAATCATGTCGGCGTACACGCGAATCTGGCGGATATCTGCCCCATACTGTTGAAGTGCAACTCGAGCGACAGTCGTAGCAAATTGGCAGTATGTGCACTGCGTGGCATTTCCAGGTGGCCACTGTGAAGCTTCAACAACACCCTTCATCTCTTCTGTAAGCGAGGGTTTGCCACTTTCCAATTCTTGCGTCTTCGTGCAAACACCAAGTGACTTGCAGATCTCGTGAGGGTGTTTACCCTCTTTTTCTAGTTCCACAATCTTGTCGAAGTTCTTTAACACAACGTCACACTTGCTAGCAGAAGGCACCAGTTGACACACGTTGGTCAGGATTGTCTTAACAACCGGCAACTTTTCAGGGGCTGTGCGGTTCACATAGTGAATAACCATTGCCACGCGCGAGCAGAAGTAGCAACTGTCGTGAGAAGAGCGCGGTCGGTGTTCGCCATGCGCCATCATTCCCGTTTCATCGCGTCTGCCATGACCGTCGCGACCGTATCGCCCTCCAGGTCCTTCCATTCCGACATTTGCATGATGTCCTCGTCGACCATTTCGCATCATTCCGACACGAGGACTTTCATCAGTAAGAGAATCCTCCAGGTGTGCAGCAGAGCAGTATTTCAGCGCTTGGCATATAACACGAGGGTGAAGGCCCTTCTTCAAGGAATCAATCACCGTGTCCAATTTGTCGACGTACTCGTGGCACGGGCTGTCATCTCCCAGCATACTGCAGATCATGTCGGCGTACTCGCGAATTTGGTCAATTTGGTCAGGTCGTTCTTGCATGATAACTTCCACAACTGTCGTAGCTGCGTCGCAGTACGCACACGTTCTGTCATCGCCCTGCATCCGATCCGATCGTGGTGCGTCATGCTGAGGTTCCTTAGGGCAGAAATCTGCTGCTTGACAAATATCGCGCGGATGTTGACCTTGCTGCACCAGCTCCACAAAGTGGTCAAAGTTGGCCTCCACTTCCTCACACTTGGCGTCCTCTGAAGCCAACTGACACACACTACCCAAGACCGACTTTAGCATCGGAAGTTGGTCGGGGAATAGACTGTTCACCTGGTAGATCACTCCAGCCACGCGAGAGCAAAAGACACACGATTGGTCCGTCTCAAAGTATTCAGGTGTCACCAGAGCGCTATCTTCGCTAATCTCAGGAACTTCCGGGTACATTGGAACATCAGAAATCTTGTCATTGCCACTGACAGGCGAGCACATTGCAATCCGAGTGCAGACCATGAGTGGTTCCATGCCATGCACCAGCCAGTCCACAATGGCATCATAATTCTTCAAGAACGTGTGGCACATCGAGTCCGCCGCCATGGCATCGCACAAGTCCCCAATGATAGCTCGGACCTGCTGCACCTGCTGCGTTTGATCGGCCAACGCCTGATCCACCATCTGCACAAACCGTTGGCACAACTTACACGACAAGGTGTCGCCTCCTTCCAACTCCGAGATTGTGGCCATGATGTCGCACACTTCGTCGTCTGATTTGCCCTCCTGCAGGAACTTCTTCACCACTTCTTCCGAGCTGAGTACACGCTGGCACTACAGCACACAAAAGCATTCCCCATCCATTAGTTCACACTTCAATAAACCATCAAAAACACTGCCTCCCGTACCTCCTCAACCAACTCGGGGCGTCCAAGATCGTCACATGAAGCCTCTCCCCAGATCTGAAGGGACACAATATCAACGGCCGAGCTAAAATACTTTAAAAGCGACTCTGTCTGCTGCTGCAGCTCGTTTTGCTGGTGGATCTTCTCCAGCGCCTTCAAACACGCTGTTTTACGTGGATCTTCCTCCTCCGTATCGATCACCACGATAACGTTGGTTTCCTGAGGCTCCTCGAGGCCGAAGAAGCGCTGTAGCATATCGCTAGACCGCTGAAAGTGCTCGTTGAACATCGCGAATAGACCGGTTTCTTCCCCCTCTTGGTCGTGATTGCAGGGCTTCTCGGCGTCCATTTCGCCCTGGCGGTGGCCCAGACCCTGGCGCCCACCGTTCTCGGCATTAGTGACGGCCACAACGGCTGCCAGACTCAACAGCAGCGCATGCACGGGCCGCATGTTTCCTTGCTTCTCTCGACTTCCTTCTTCAAGCTGAGTGAATCCTGTTTGAAGCGAAGGGTTCGTGACTTCGGGGGAAGAGGACGGATGACACCCTCAGAGGTTTGGTCGCTGTCCACTATGTTTCTGAGCTATAGTGAGTTGCTGTGCAAGAAGCTGGTGGGTTGAATCATGTGTACCACATCAGATCGATATGACGGACTAATGGCTTGGAAGATGTGTGGAAGGGTGGAAGAAGAGGCGTCACCTTTAAGTGTATTGTCACAGAAGGAATGCTGGTTGAAGCAGCCATCCAATCAGATGTAGCGATACAGGCTTCCATTAACGGACACAAGCCATACTTAATCAGAGCGCGTTCTTCAAAGCCCCGACTACGAATAGCGAACACACAATTATGAACCTTACAGTATCATTACTGTAAAATTATTGCAAGCTAAAATCAGCCATTTTGAGTTAATAAATTATTATATTTGTTTTCGACTCACACATCACACCATACTACACACATACATGGAGCCTCTCCTCCGCTCATTTAACTCACATTGATCATTGCATTGAGCTGTAGGTTGCCGCCCTCTGTCGACCGCGGAACCCACAGCAACAACGACCCACCACCCGTTCCAGGAAGACCCAGAAATCCTGGACGCCATCGATCCAGGTACAACGTCTTTCCCCCCAACACAGTCACGTTTGATGTCCATGTCACCGTCTTTCCAGCTGCGACTTCCACCTCGTCAAACTTGTCACCACCAGACTTGATGTTTACAGTGACGTCTTCAGTGTCGGAACTTTGAAAAGTGATGGTGACCGTGCCATCTCCAACTTTAGTCCAGTTTCCAGCACTGTTGTTGAAAGCAGTATCCACTGTCTTTAGACCCAATGCTTCCTTTGCTGATCCGTCGTCGATATCGCCGATGAATTCCGTAGGACCACAAATGGTCTGGAAGAACTCGGAAACCACACCGCCGAGATTTTTTTTCTCCCAAACAGCGTAAAATGTTGCAACCTTGTCAGCAACTTTGTACACATAGTCTCCAGCATTCAAAAGAGTGCCGTTATTACTCGTTCCTGAACTGATCAAATCGTCCACAATAGCTCCAATACCTTTGCGTAGCGTATCTCGGGTGGCGTAAGCTTGCGCCTCATCCGACTCTGCGATCAACTCCTCCATACAGTTGTTGGTCACGGTAGGAATTTCATACAGCGAGAGTTTGGACTTGCTCACCGCGACGCGAATATTGTCCTCGGAAATATCTGGAGCTTGACGCCGCATTTCAGCCACGGTCATCCACGTACGGTCCAGCAATCGCTTGATATCGTACCCACAAGTTGAATTGGATTTCAGCGCTGTCTGCAACGACGTAATGTCCGATTCCTTCAGAGAAGAGATGGTTTTACCCAGTGTGATGTTCTTCATGAAGCTCGTGAAAGAACTCCAACTAGAAACAATGGCAGCACCGTTTGCTATGATATCCTTTATAGCGAGCTCGGCAGTATTGAGAGCTCGGTCTGCAATCTTGACTTGATCTTCCACCCTCAGGCCCAAGCAGGTAGCAATCGTCACCGGGACGTCAAACACCACGTTGTCGGTCTGGTATAGCATTGTCATCAGTTGATCGTATGTGGTTTGCGGGTTAGAAACTTGGACAGTACGGACGTACTTGGAAATCGATTTAACCATCCCCATCATCTCCTTGCTGCACGTAAATGCAACCTGGACACCTTTCGCCATTAACTTAAACTCCCCATATAAGCCGACCGTAGCGACGGAAAAAGCTGCTTGGGCTACAGCCGCCACCTTGCTCACGATTTCGAGTGCACAGTCATCATTCTGCCGGATGCATTCCATTCCACATCGTACCGGATACGCAAACGGACACTGGGCCCAGCAAGTTTTAAGCTTGCTCTTGAAACCAAGTGGACATCTATCAGCAATATGTGATTTTCGGTAACACGCTGTGTCGGCAGCGGTACCGAGGGCGGAGCCGATCCAGTTCTTGTACGTGGACTTGATTGTACTGGTGGCAGTGAGCGCGTTGCCAAGGGTGAATCCCGACAATAAGTCGTCTTTCGAGTCTTGTTCATCGTCGGAGTCGTGTTCATCGTCGGAGTCCATAACATCGTCGGAGTCTGAAGAATCGTCATCGTTGATTTCTATTGATCTCTCCTCGTTGTCTACAGATTCATCGTTGCTGTTCTTGGTAACTGTTGAAGTGAAAGTGATGGTTGTTGTACCATTTAGTGTATAATTGGCGGGGATCACCCTTGCACTTGGAATGGAGGCAGCGCTTGTGTTAAAAGTGTATGACTGAGCCGACTCATTTAAAATAGCCACGAAGATGAGGAATAATACTACGACTCTTGACATTGAAATACAACGTAGACTGCAAAGGAGCCTGTATGACTGAGCCGACTCATTAAAAATAGTCACGAAGATGAGGAATAATACTACGACTCTTGACATTGAAATACAACGTAGACTGCAAAGGAGCAAAATTAGGAATGGCATTTTGAGTTAACCATTGTGCAACATCTGCATGTGGTGTCCGTCTCACTCGCAGATTCGTGAACTTTGTGCCGAGATCATCCAGGCATTAACTTGAGCTTCAGACTCGTATCGAATCTATTTTTCCGGAGAACGACGAATCTGCATAGACAGATCAGTGCAAAGTGGTGCGGTGGAATGAGTCGGCGGGCTCATTGGCTCCAGATCCTATCACGCAGAGTTGGTTAACAGATTCGGAGCTGTATTCAAATCTAGCTGGTCTAATCAAATTGCCTCTTTAGAATATAGAATCTGAAGTTTAGCAACTGGAAATGAGCGGGTGAAAGACACATGTTGGCTGAGGCAAATGCTTGGCAGGAATCTCCTGATACACCAGCAGGGTTACCTAAGAGGATTTGGTGGACCATAAATGGGCTCAGGATTGGCGCCGTTTCATAAATGATAGCGAAGTGGAGCCGTGTTCGAGCGATTTGCATGGACCCCGCAGATTCGGGTGAATACAGTACTGTAGCGCACTGATCAAAGTAGACTAACTGTTCCCTGCACTAATGGCGGAAACAGGACCGGACATTAGATAGCACTAGGATAATCCTATAAGACATTAATTAATGAACCTCACTTCCAGATCAAATCAAATCAAAGTAGACTCTGGTCAGTAACTACGGTACTGTATTGCCGTTCATTTTCACTTGTATGCAGTTTCAGCTTCAGTTTACTTTTATCTTGTATGATAAAACACTGGAGACAGTGTTGTCAGTACATACCTATCTGTGTGTTAGACCTCTTTTGTGGCTGAAGATCTTCTGGCAATGGTTCTGTGGGATCTATAACTGTTGTAAACCTCTTTAGCTTCGCTGTGCCGGGTGGTAGCTGCGATGCGGTCACAAACTCATCAGTCGTTTATACAATTGACAGCCAGCAAACGCGAATCTGCCCAGATGCGCGCTGATAAATGCTTCCTGAACTGCTGGTAACCAGCAATACGCGGACCACCGTACCATCTCACCGTACCATCTCACTAAACTACCGGATGTGTCCCCCGCTGTCGTGGTCTTGCTGCTCTCTACCTACAACCACCAATATTTTCACCGGATCTGCACCCGATACTGATGAAGTTGCATTTCTCCAGGTTACGCATATTGTTTGTAGTGTTTGATCAAGTCAAACACGGTTAGCGAGCTGCAATAACGTTTATTCCAGTATTCCTCTAGACGCAGCAGCTTTGCTTTTCAGCGTTCTTAAAAATTCCTGCCTGGACTGCGCATCGCAGTAGTGTATCGATTTCTCTTCCTCTCTTCGATCTCCGCTTTCAGTATTCATTGTCTCTTCATCTTTCTTTGCTCGATTTTTGTCGTCAAAGTCGTCTGACTGCTCATATGAAAGCGCATCCATTTCGTGGGCAAGCAAAAATTCACGGATCTTCTCGATCTGTCCTCCCACTCGAGCACAGGTAGAAAGCTTTACTTGGCCAGAAGCGTTCGCATTGTTTAATGCGCGCTGAAACCGGGGTGACGGATAAGGTAGTTGTAGTCGTGGCTCGACCCCAGCAGTACACCCATCGACAGCAGCGACTGGATCCAGTACAGTAATCACCGGCACCAGAGCCGTCTTGTGAGGAAAGTAGTTGCAGTTCTCTGGAATATCAACTTGTACTCGTGTGACTGCAGTTTGGCATCCGGAGCGCTGCAAATCTAACTCTCGCGCAAGGTATCCCGAAATTCGAGCTCCAACCGCACAGTGCTTAAGCACGACATCTAAGAATTCGTGCCACCTTGAGCTACAAAAACAAACAAAATTAGCTATCAAAGCATCAAGTTTCTGAAATTATAAACCTTTAGTATAATAGATAACCCACCGTTGTTGTCCGCCTTCCCAAATACTTTTATCCCCCGATTCCAGTTCAGGAAGAGGGTAATCGTCGAAAAAGACGCAGTCAAATTGGTCCAGCGTCGACAACTGCTGCTGCCACGTACCCGCGACTATCTTCACTCCTTTTTGGCTACATGAAAAGTGCTGAGCGCGTTGCAGCGCCTCCCGGTCACATTCAATGATTGTATGGCTTTTGGGTCGGAACGTTTGGATGTGAGAAGCCGAATAGGCCAAACCGAAGCCAATTTCAAGCACACGGTCCATCGGTTGAATAGCGAGCGCGTCCACACACAGCTCCATGTATTGCTTCTCCCACTGCATCATCACCTGCTGCCCCCGAGAACTCCAGATGATCTCCTGGCCACGCTCATCGAACCCCTTGACGTTGCCCTGGGTCGTCATTATTTTGCACAAAAAAATAAATGTTTTAGAAATGCAGCTTTGGGATTTCTATTACCGTAATGGAAAGCTCTCACGGATTTTTTGATAATACATGTATTATTGTGGATTGCAGATATTTTGGCACAACAGCCGACAAAACAGAGTTTTCCACTCAGAAAAAACAAATCTATTGCGCTAGATTTACACAGATACTTGGTTATAGTTTTACATTCGTGATAATTACGCTCCGTTTCAGCAGCAACAGCACGGAATTGCCCGATCAAAGGGGCAATTCCTACCAGCCATTCAGCGTCGAGCAGCCAGTCAGCAGTCCAACTTTGGTCCATGACGTACTCGGCCGACTTCCGCTGGCGGGCGATGGCCCTGCTACATGTGTACGGCCTCGACTTGGCCATATATACTAGGCCCACGCCCAAGGACAATTAAGAG
>JAIKVB010001857.1:0-10516 GCA_024679045.1 Phytophthora brassicae
TGTATCTCTAACGGAAGACGCGGAGGCGAATATCCGTATTTGCACTTTTTAACAAAAGTTTGCTGAGGAAGATGAAGGAAGAGCTGGCCGGGTGGGTAGTTGCCAATGGAATATACATTGTTGTTGTCAGTGACCCTAGTTTCCGCGACTCGCGCTGGCACTGCCAATCAACAGTAGACTTGGCACCGCTTGCGGTTGATCGATAGCAGCGACCCAAATTTGTTCAGACCTTTGCTCGCAGTCCGCGCCAATTTGGCACCAAACGAGTTGCGACGATATTCAACAAATAACGATGGGACAACCGTATGAAACACAATGTCTGCGTCTTAAGATGCCAAATATTATTACGACATGACTCTGCTTTCAGTGCCGAGAATTACGCGATCAACGGCAGCCAAATTATCCCGTCTCGCCTATCAACACCATGGTACGCACCACCACTTCAGTCAGCAGGAGTGCGAAAAAATCCTAGTCTAGGAGTCCACCGTGATCGAAGCTAACATGATGAGCGCGTGGCTGTCGATCCTGCTATTGAGCGAGACCATCGTGGATCAGGAAGAAGCACTGACAAAGCTACGAAAGACCGCCATGGACGACGGACTCACCTGTTTGTGGGCGCTACAACGCCGCGTCATGGAGTTCCACCAACAACATGGGGACCGTTCAAATACTATCTTACATAGAATTTCTGAGTGTAAACCATTGTCCGTTCATTACCAAAGATTTTTCATCTGAAGCGTCGGTTCCTCATGCTTTCGATCCAGGAATCGTTCAGGACTTTGGGCTTAGAGCGTGATGCCACCCCAGAACAAGTAAAGAGAGCGTACCGGAAGTTGGCGCTGCAGTTCCACCCTGACAAGAACTCGGATCCAGCAGCGACAGCTAAATTCCAGCAACTCTCGGCAGCGTACAAACGCGTGGATGAGTATCTGAAGCGGGGTCCGAATGGCTCTGATCAAGTGTTTGAAGACCTTTTCGGTGAAAATTTTGGACCTTTCGACGACGATGAGTTCGAGATGGACGAGAATCTCGAGATGCCGTCGATGGACGAGATGCTCTTTATGTTTGATATGTTGTTTGGGGGAAAAAGGGGAGAAAAGAAGAAGAAGGGAGGGGGTGTACGTGTCAATATCCGACGTAAAGGGGGTAAACGTCAAGAACGTACAGGTTTCCCTTCGTACGTCGATCAGGAGTTAATGGACATGTTCGCACACGGAATGATGTTTGATGGTCTCGGTGAAGGACTGTACGTGACAGCAGTTTGTTGTTGAAATGTTATTTTATTGTGAAGTAGCTTCAATGCTGTTAGGTCTGACCTGGAGAACGAGTTCATGTCCATGGCGAGCTTTTACACCCACTCGGACTTGGATTTTAACGCCAAAAGTACAACCGACGAAGAAGAAAAAACACCAAGCAACGAAAGTGAAGAAGAACATTTATTCAAACTGGAAAGCAGCAAAGTAAACGCAAACTCTTCATCGAATTCCACCGCTGAGAACGATATCCAAGCGCCAAGTATCGGTAGCAAGGTCTGCATCCACGGAAAACACTCTGGGGTACGTTAATATCATTAAACTTTATGCGATTTGTGAGTTTTTTTGCTAATTATTTTGTGTATTTTTCTAGGTTGTCATGTTCTCAGGTAATGTACATTACGCAAAAGGTGATTTTGTGGGAGTTGCTTTGAGTTCTCCGGTAGGGAAGAACGATGGCTCGATCAAAGGTGTGAGATACTTCGAGTGTTCTCCCAGTCACGGACTCATGGTGCGTCCTAACGAGGTTACATTAGCTGCTTAACGGAACACAAGAACTCAATGTTAAAGTGGGAAGAAAAAAAGGAAGAAAAACACATAAGCTACGCATTAGATTTTGTGAAAGTTAATACAGCGAAGAAAAGCATCAAATGAAGCTCAAAAGTTCACTATCTCTTGAGGTGGCTCACATACTTGAACGTCAGGTAGATAGCGACCTGCACAAAAAGTTCACTATCTCTTGAGGTGGCTCACATACTTGAACGTCAGGTAGATAGCGACCTGCACCACCGCCCAGATGACGAGAAGTCCAACCATGAAGCTGTATTTGCTCCCCGGTCGGAAGTCGTAAATGTTCTCGATGTACTGAGCCACCGTCATCTCTGTCGTAGTGTTACCTGCTGTCACTGAAATGAGATTCTGATCTTCTCCGAACTGGACACCTACCAGTGCCGACAAGGCGTAACTTGATGGCATGAGGTACGTAAACCACTTGTAACCAGCCTTCATAGCTGTACGTGGCAGTAGGTAACCCGAGAAGAGATTAAACAGACACGATAATGCACCCACGGCAACGTTTGCCACCTTCTCGTTCGGCATCAAAGCAGACATCCATTGACCAATGTACGTACAGGCCGAGGTGTAAAGGTAAAAGACGAACAGGAAGAAGAGGAAATCGCCTGCGTTTGAGCTCCAGCCGACCAGCCAGTACTCGATGGTCACGAACAGGATGATCACGACGATCAGGTACGGGATCTCAGCGAAGAACAGCGAGAGACTGTATGGTAGTGGACTGTAGTAGTTGGACATGCGTTCACGGTAGAACACGGCGCGTTCAGCACACGTCACTTCAATCACCGTCATAAGGTTCGTGACGCCAATAAAGTCCATACTGTTGTAGATGAGACCAATGTGCGAGTTGATACGCTTCACGCTGTCAGCTGAAAGCTGGTAGAACGTCGTGCCGAAGATAATGGCGAAGATTGGGAACAGGAACACACGCATGAAGTTGTAAGCTGGATTGCGCCAGTACGTCAGTTGCTGCTTGGTTGAAAGAGCTCCAAGCTGGTTCCAGAAACCTGTTGCGATCGGATTGTAGTTGAGTGTTGAATGAAGCACAAACTCATCCGATACTTGACACACTTCCAGTGTACGTTCACGATTCTTAGCACATAGTTCACTGTTCTTGTACTCGATCGAATAGTCCTTCACATCGCGACCGATACCAGCACCGATCACTTCAAGCATGTACGTAGCAGGGTTGTACTGCGGTCGGATCTCCATCGTTCCAGGGATAGAAGCGAAGTACTCGAGCATTTTCACAGAGTCCACGCCAAGATCACCGAAGTACGCTGTATACCCACCTTTTTGTAGCAGTAGAAGACCATCAAACAGCTCGAAGATCGAGATACTCGGCTGGTGAATCGTACACAAAACTGTACGCCCCGTACGAGCAATTGACTGCACTCCACGCATGACAATCAACGCCGAACGAGCGTCCAGACCACTCGTCGGTTCATCCAGGAAAAGGACGCTGGGGTTCGAGACGACCTCGACGCCGATCGTTACGCGCTTCTTCTGTTCAACTGAGAGACTTCCGACCATTTCACTGGCAATCGGAGTGAGCTCTAGCAGCTCCAGCGTCTCGTGTACCAAGTTCATACGCTCTTCCTCCGTGAAATTCGGTGGTAGACGGAGTTTAGCCGAGAACACCAAAGCTTCATAGATCGTCGCGGCCTCCGAGTGGATGTCCATTTGCTCACAATACGCCGTGATTCGACTGAAGATAGCTGGGTCTTTTAACTCCCCGTTCACATAGATATCTCCTACAATACGGCCCCCAGTCTTCCGGCCTGCGATCACGTCCATGAGCGTCGTCTTGCCAGCACCAGTAGCTCCCATAAGTGCCACCATGCGACCCGGTTCAAAGTGAGCCGTGATCTTCCGAAGCAATTGCCGCTCCTTCCCTGACGGTAGTGTCACGAAGTAGTCCAAGTCTTTGATACACAAGTTCGTTGGTGTAAATGGGAGTCCGTCTCCCTTGACTGTCGTAGCTCCAGCACCTGGAGTGGACACTTCAACGTACACGTTGTGCGAGCTTTCAGCTTGTGTGACCTTAGCACTCACCCCTTTGAACTTCTCGTAGCGGATGTAGTGCAGTGCTAGGGCGTTGAAACTCGTGAAGGCGAAGTAGTATACAATGAGCACCGCGACTCCGAACCAGATATAACCCGTACCTTGTGTGATAGAGAAGCTTTCTAGTTGGGTCTTGCTCTCTACGTCAGAGTAGCGGTCACTCGAGAACTCCGACAACATGTTACTGCGTAGAGCCCAAGAGATTGGAGAGAACCAGTACATCCAGATCCAGTAGTCTGGGATCAAGTCAGCCAGGATGATGTTCCCTGAGAAGAGCAAGAAGAAGCTGACCGAGATTGCTGCTAAAGCTTGACCGACTGTGATACTCGGAGACAGTGAACTCAGCATCGTCATGTAGGCGCTGATAGCGTGTTGGAAAGCTACGAGCACGATGAAGAACACAATGTACTTCTCGAACGTCCGAGTTAATCCACTCATGAAGTAAAAGAACGTTCCTAAGACGAAAGAGACGGCCATGTTGACGGGAATTTGCACCACACTTTCAGCAATAGCGTACGAGGACGTTCGGAAGAAGTTGCGTGGTCTTTGCTTGTAGAAAACTTTGCGCAACTGGAACGAGATGGTGATCTGCTGCCACGCTTGACGCTGGAAGAGCGCAATACTGAAGAAGATCATACGGAGGTAGTAAGTGGAGTTCACGTTATAGTAGATCATTCCCATGACGAGACCAATAATGAGCGCTTCAGTCAGTTTTCCATATAACAACGGGGGGTCTCGTAGCCACACGAGTTTCTGTCGATTCAGCAACAACAAAGTGCTAGGGACAAACGCCAGGCCGAACTCGGATTTCTCCTTCGAGCGAGCCAGATTCGCTACGCTTTTCGCCTTTTTAAAGTCTTCAGCATTCTCAAACTGGTGCTCGTTGAAGCCTTTACTTATGACTTCATGGGTCTTCTTGTAGATACTTGATTGGCAAAAGATATTGTTAAAGTCTTCCGAAGACACTGGAAAACTCTTAATGGAGATGTTGCCGTTCGCATAGCGGTGGCCACGACCCGACGTCACTTCGATGAGGAAATCGGCAGGGTCCACTCGTGGTGGACACGTAAATCCGCGCTCCTCAAAGTAGTCTAGGATGTCAGTCCTTGGTCCGTGGAACACCAAATGACCCTCATTAACCATCAGAATGTCATCGAACATCTCGACCACCTCGGGCGTCGGCTGTAACAGCGCGATGACTGCGGAGCCGCCCAGTGTCTTGCACCAGGTACGTAGAGACTTGATGATGTCGAAGGTGGCGGCACTGTCCAGACCAGTAGAGATCTCGTCACATAGGAAGAGACTCTGACCACCTACCAACACTTCACCAATGGTGACGCGTTTACGCTCCCCACCACTAACACCTCGTAGCAAAGCATCTCCGACTACAGTATTAGCACAGTCTTCCATGCCTAAGATCTGCAAAAAAAGCTCAGTCCTTAAGGCAGCAATGTCCCTCATCTCCTCCGGTTGGTCCTCTGGACGCCCGTTTACGCACATGTCAGCGAATTTAAACGTCTCACGGACTGTCAACGTGGCGATGTGGTTATCAGTCTGGTCCACGAGACCGGCCAGTTTGATTAAGTCGATCTCATCCCCTCTGAGACCGGAGTATAATATTTCACCTCCGATTGTCGTTTTCGAAGTGTTCTGCAGCTTACCGGCCAGAGCTTTCAAGAAGGTGGACTTACCAGCGCCTGGGTTTGCTAGCACTAAGGTTAAGGAGCCAGGTTTAATGATCCCGCTCATTGGATGCAGAGCGTGCTTGGTGGTCATGGCAGGTCTCTTCCAGGGCGAGAAAATGCCTCGGAGATGGGACCCCACTGTGCCATGGTCCTTCACGGAAGCAGGGACTTGTACTGAGAACGACAAGTTCTCAAACCGCACTTCGGGGGTGGGTAATTGGATGTTGATCTTCCGAGAGAGGTGGTCGTACTTCTTGTAGAAGCGTTCAAGCCCTCCATTAAGCATCGTCTCGAGGTTATCGGCCCGCAAGGTACTGTAACGACTGGCCATGGTGTCTCGGTTCTGAGAGTACGGATCTTGCAGACTGCGGAAGTTGAGCGAACGGTAGACCTCCGGGACGTCTCCGTTGGCTTCGTGAGCCTCCGGTTGGAGTAACTTGGTCTTGGCGTCGTCCTTGGACATGACGAACTTGGACCGAAGAAACTGGTGATTGGATTGGGGCTCGGGACTTGACAGGAAGAAGGAGAATTGGAAAGTGAGCGCTAAGTTGGCATTGTGCGGGGCATTGGTGGCGAGGACGCCCTATGTTGAAGTCAAGCGCGCTTAAGCTTAACGTGAAGCTCAGAAAAAGGACAAGCTGATGTCTTTTACGAAGATATGCCCTTACAGATGTGGCAGCTTAAGACTCTCTTAGTTTATGGTAATTTATAATTTATGAGAGATTTGTCAGCTTCAATGTGAGGTGGGGGGCTCTCCACGGCGGTCGCATTCTTCAATTATACTTGTCGCGCACGTTTCGATTTCATGTGGTTGGAAGAGCTGCCAGTGGAAGTGGTGAACGCAATATGTGGCTTCTTGTCGGGCTTTGATGCCTTTCAGCTGTCTCACTCGAGCAGCTCGTGGTTGCACTTGCTGTCCGACGGACTATTCTGGCACGATAGGCTGGTCCACGGCGATATTCCCGAGAACCAAAAGCACTTGCTACACTCGTGGAAGCGACGCTACATGCAGGCGAGATCTATGCAGTTCCATGGCTTAGGAACGGACGACAATGACGAGTACATTTGGGCGTCCTTTGCCTGTGTGGAGTACCCACCTCCGACCGACTGGGGACAATTCCGGCGGATGTACTTTGCACTACGAACACTGCACCAGGAAAGCTTCAGCTTCGATCTGTGGTTCAGTCTCTTGCCCGAGGAATCCGGTCTTGAAACCCGTTATCCGGGAGGTGTCATCTTCGGACTACAGTCGGAGGAACGAGACAGCAGACACTGGCCGCAATACCATCAGCAGTTCGTCATGGTGGACTCGAAGCGGAGTTTGTACTGCTCGGTGCTGGACGTCAAGACGCCCATTGCCAAAGATATTAAGTGCGATCGCTGGTACCATCTCGTGCTCACATACGACCTTGATCGTGAACGGCAAGACGTGTACCTGGACGGTGAGAAGGTGTGGTCTGCAGTCGGATCACTCCATCATGAGTGGGAGCACCTACTTCACGAACAGGTTGGAACTGGGTATATCACCGCAGGTGGCGGTGACTTCCCACATCCAGACTTCGTGGGCTGGTACGGTTTCCACGGACTGCTTGACGAGTTCCGCTTTTGGGACGGTGTGCTGCCACTGGCGGATGTCCAGCACCTGGCTAGAGGTGGGGAACTGTCGCCTAAGAGGCTGTGTGGAACGCTGAAGTACCCGGGTATTCGAGGGCCGCAGTCGCGTGTCAATGTGAAATTGGTGGCCTGTACGCGACCAACGGAAGGCCGGCCTGTTGACGTCATCGCAGTGGAGCAGAAAGTTTCGTTTCCCCAACGAGGTTGTCGCCCTCGCGCTAGGTTCGCATGAAGGGATGCAGTGTTACGGTTGCTTGCATATTAATAGCGTGGTGTTCGCGTCGAAGATAGATAACCGGAAGGAAGATAAGTCTTGCGTTCAAAATGGGTATTTTTTTCAACTACATGTACCGAATTCCTCGATGAGCTGTACCCCTCAAAAGTGCTATAGAGACCCTGGTTGGGAATGAGCCTAAGTCAGTCAGGTTTGTCATAAATTATGACTCATAATATGACGGTTTCCCCCGGGTCACAATATATCCAATGAAATCGCTCTTATACATCATTAAACATAGTTTAGACCAATGACAGGAGGTTGAATCCAGAGGAGCTATTCTTTTGCGCGGAATGCGTTTAGTATTGTATCAACGGAGGCTAGAACGATCCCTGTGGGTTAAGATCTGTGCGCAGCACGCGGGCTTAGACCCAGGCTTGTCGCTAACCGAGCGCAGCGAGGTGCTCCCTTTTAGTGCACAAATAGTAGTCGAAACTGGGTACAAAAATGACTAGTTGAAAATTATAAAGTGACTAGTCGAAAATCAGCTCCCGTTCAAAATTGTCGGTCATTTATTAACTATGAAAGCCCTACGTTCATAGATTACGTGTCGATCCCTTCGGCCTTCTACTGGTCAATGTTCCAGTCTTTACTCTAGCGCTTAAATCACGAGAGCGTGGGTTACAAAGGTTCAGGTCAGCCGGACACTTCTTCAAGAAGTTCCTGCGCTCCATAGCTTTTCACACCTGTTGTGCCAACCGAGCGTTTTGGCTGAGAGACTGGCCTTTGACAGCATCGAATGGCCTGCTTGGGCGTGGGCTGAGCTGGTCAAAGCAACTTTACGGTCACATAGCTGCATCAAAAGTCAACCGCGTCGTGGTTTCCGAGACCTGCTTGCTTATCAAAACGCCAACAGCCGCAGACCACAAAGCCCAAAAGGATATCTTTGGCTTGTTTTGGGTGCGCGCACAAAGCTAGGTCCATCTACGAGAGAAAGGGGTCTGAATTTCAGCAATTACACTTATTCTTACTAAAGGAGTCAGTGTTGGGCTCCCTCTACGAGAATTTTGGGCTCCTCACGACGGCAGCACATAGGCTTGCCTCGCAGTTGCTAGCCGGTCGGCTGGCAGCGAAAGGCAACTCGGCTAAGCCGACTGGAAAATAAGCGCGCTTTAAGTTAATGTTCCTGCAGTCTCACGGAGGTGACGGACGTGTTTTATTTTTTCCTAAAAGGGACCTAAAATTGACCTAAAATACCTAAATAAAATGTCGTTTTTTAGTAAAACGGAGCTAAATTTTGGCGTAAAAGCATCTAAAACGGACCTACAGTGCCATCAAAAGCTGACCCATACTTAAAGTACACGTTAAATTTTCGATATTTTTATAGCTTTCATTTTTCAACTCGTCTGACTCGAAATCCAGTATTATTACACAAATGAAGTACCATTGTAAAGCCCAGATACAGCGCTATTTGTTGCCACAGGTGTAAACACGCGGAAAGTCCCTCTTTTTAGTGTGACTCGAAATATTAATATTAACGGAGATACAGATCCCTTTCTCTAATGTCACTAATACGAGGGATACTCATTGGTGGTTCTCAATCGAATTTGAAAGGGTATACGATATCAGTAGGGTACTTACTTCGGGATTAATCCCAAACAAAAATTTAAATCAGGGTCAAAACCCGACTTCCCAGTCAAATAAATGTATACTACAATACATTGATATCCCTGTCTGCTGCTATATTTGATACCAAAATGGACCAAACTTGGTGAAATACAGTATAAGAGCCACAAAACGATCGATCAAGACGTGTTTTGCAACAACAAAAAAGAGATTGGCGCGTCTTGGCAACGATTCCTTCTGTTTTAGTCTCATTTGGCTCGACCGAGCGCGAAGATTTAGCAAGCAATATTTTTATAACGGTCGAAAACCACCTAATATAATATGCTTAATCGAGGTTTGTTATCTCACTAATTGAATATCCTGCTATACTTAATATTAATTGAAGCACCAGCAACTATTAGTTAGAACAGGATAATCTGTAGTTTCGTATTGGCATTACATTACGTATGTCTACAGATTCCCCCGGGCTTATGGCTCGCTAGGACGCATCCAACAATGATTACCGGTAACTTTCCCCACGAAGGTTCAAAGGCCGTGTACGAGGACGGGTGCGAGTGCAGACATTCTTTTCCTCGTCCAGACTCGGTTATACAGGTATTAATCCATGCTGATGTTGAAATGGCCTTCTATATTTGGTTTTGTTTTTAATAGGTATTATTATTAACTACCCTGTGGTTTGCAAGCCGTGTGCGAAGCACGCGGATGCAAACCCAGGACCTAGCACTAAGGTGTTCCTGGGGTGTAGGGTTGTATGACAGGCGAGCATTGCGAGCCAGTAGGGTTTTTGGGTTGCGCGAAGCGCATAGTTAGGGTACAGTTTATACGTGACACCCCTCCATTTACTCGCTTAAGTACGGTCGGAAAGTGTAGGGAAGGTCGGAACCGTTACGATATGGACGAAACCTTCGAAGCAGTCTGTTGTCGAGTTGGACGAAGACAGCTACGACAACTCCTTCGACTATATTAGGGATCAGATGAAATGATAAGCGAATTTGAACGTCTGGAGGCAGCTGTAAATGCAGTCAAATCTGGTGAGCTACTTATGGTAGATGTTATGGCTTACACCAAAGTCTACTCACATGGTTCACTAACGAAAAATACCGTCGCGGTTCAATGGCCAGGGGAAGGACTGCTGCTGAGGACAGTCGCAGGTGCTGGAGGGGATTGGACGAAGGGCGACGACGGAAAGGAAAGGAGGACGGTTGGATAGGAGTGGGAGAGCGGCTGCTGTGAAGGCCGGAAGGGGGCTGGAGAGGAGGATATACCAGATCAGCCCGTAACAAACACTTGCGCTACCGTCTGAAATGTGTCGTCGGAGTCGTTTTCTAAGCTAAATCTAGATCAAATGCTTTCATACTCAGCACCGCATCCAAAATACCATGGGCATCCTCGCTAACAAAGTACCCCCCGTGCTTATTTTACTGCATTTTCGGGTCTGTAGTACAGACTGTACGCCATAACATAGGTTGTACGTTCATGCTTCCCGCTAG
>JAIKVB010001858.1:0-10514 GCA_024679045.1 Phytophthora brassicae
CTCTAATTCTTATTATTGGTTGATATATCTCTAAAAAACTGGGTGGCAGTATAACTTCCGCCCGCACTGTAGCAGAACATTTGTCGTGTAATTGGGGTTTAGGTGGTCGAGTCGACGATTTCGATGGTCGACGATATTAATAGTCGATATAAGTGATAATATTAGTATTAGTTGGGTGGCGCATTTGATGATATTACTAGAGTATAAACTCTGAACACAGTAATAGGCCGCTACTTTTTAATTTTGAATGAAAATCATTCTACTATCAATCCCTGCTCACAAATTGCACGTTTTGCAGATCACAGTAATGCCGGCACATGCCGGAATATGCCAGATTGGCTTACCTTCGTCACCTTCTATATAAAATTCTGGCGGATCACTTATATATTAAAGAGGTATTTGTGCAGATAAAGGAGGAGCATACTGAAAGCCATACAAGCTCGTTTGCCCTACGACTATAGCAGTCAGTCCTACCAGTTAAAGGGGTTCATTTATGGAGGTGTGACTGTACCGTAAAATTTATCAACGGGCGTCTGGCAAGATGATTTTTATGAGGATGTACGAGTTGATTGATGCGCCGCATGGCGTTGGCTTGGAGGAAATTCTCAAGCTAAACAGTATCCAGCTCAACAATCTAGATACAAGGAGTCGTGGTATGGCTAAATTGCTGGTTTAGTCGCTCATAATTCGTAGTTTTTCTATATATCGGAGAGTCACCTTCTTCGCCTTCATTGTTCAGGGATCAGCCAATATAAATTGAATATGTATTGTTCATGAAGATGTCATCTCAGTTAGTTGTGTCGTGCTTTCGTAAGACACCTTGACGAGAGACGATATTACGTGATTTGATTGGCCAATATTAAGAACAGCACGCTGACCGCTCGCTACTGTTGAGAAGTACTCCATTGTGAGTAAGCTGAGACTTGAGGTCCGTGACTCGAAGGATTCTTTGCTCGCTGCGAGTGCTACTGTGGCTACACTAAAGTGAACATGCAGATTAGGTCTGCTCCTTTTTCTCTGTCTAAAAGCTAACCTGCGTGCGTTTTGATTTTGTGTGTGCTCAACTTCTCCTACCAGCAACGTGGTAACTTTAAGTTGTATTGGTCGACACGATCGGTTTCCAGTTGTGGGGTTGAGCGGCAGGCTGATGACACCAGTGCGATTGAGCCCGGCAAAAAATAATTTCATGTCGTCAGTATAGGCAATCGGGAGTGGAAGTTTTCTCTGCCTGTAAATGTCCTCAATTCAGTGTTTGGAAAGTCAATAATTGGTATTGCAATATCTTCAATAACAGGGAGCCAAGTTATTGCTAGAGACCAAACATTGACCAATTACCACCAGCGTTCGATTTGGGGCTAGGTCGTCCAGTGGATGGCTCTGAGCCTTGTAACCTGCCCCCCCCGCAAGCTCTCACAACACAACTGCCAGTCGAGATATGCAGTTTCTGGAGCCAACCCACGCACAACTTTCTTGTTCTCTACCGGGATCTCGATGAGAGTGAGATCGAGTACGAACTCGTGAGGGACGGGACCAAGAAGGTCGTGAGGTCGAAGGAGTGTCGGCTGTGTTCGTTTAGACATGTTGTGAACAACAGCCGTGGCAATTCTATCCTCGTCAGTCACCTCAAGAACAAGCACAGCACATCGTATGTACAAGCCTACCATGATCTCGTCCCTGGCTCGTCGTCTCTCATGACCGATTTCGTCACGGTGACCGTGAGTGAGAACCCACGAAATGGCGATCACTGAAAAGGGTCGGTTTCCCAGGACAAGATGACGAAGGCATTGCAGACCAGAAGAGGAAGGCATCTTTTTCGGATCACATGAAGTATATTTAGACGGTGGTTATAGTAGGATAGTAGCGCGGCAGCTCAGCCGCGCTCAGTTTCTTTTTCTCTCAGCTCTCGACCCACCACTCCACACCCCGAGATACAATTAAACACGAAGTTTGTTTATCCCCACGAAATGGCGATCACTGAAAATCTATCATTTTAGCACGGGAATTCTAATTCTGTTGAGGGAAAAATATAAGTTATAAACCCTACTCTAAGTCTTTCAAATATTTATAAAATTGCGTACACGGGTTCGTTATTCACAACCTTGGTCAACAACCGCAGCATGTCTTGCTCGTCTTTGGTATCCCTTCGCACTGCAAGAAAACTGATGATAGCCACCATAATGTAGGTAGGGGTGACACTGGAATGTATTGCCCTGCTGCCCAGAATGCGACCAATTCGAAGCCCACACGACCGCCGCGAAAACTGCACTCATGAGTTCGTGTATATTAATGCTGAAAACATCGGAAACAGAAGACTTAACGCTTGCGATCATCTTTCGCTCCTCTGAATTAAATTCCACCTGCAAATATTCTCTGCGCGCTGACCAATGGGCACAAAGTCCACGATCACTGGCATCCATGAAAATGTGATAGTCGGGAGATTTTGACTCTACGGAACGTGACAGCGGTACCGAATTCAATCGACCCACTCGAACGATTGCGGCAGACCAGCGCAGGTCCTCACGAACATCCTCTGATATCAATGAAGGACGAAACGAGTAGTATTCCGTGTCAGTGATGCGATTCGCTGGAAAAATGGAGTTGCCGTGCGGACACAAGTGGCCACTCCCCAGCGATTTGTTGAGTTGAATTTTCGAGGCCAATTGAGATGACTGTAGGGCGCCTATGTGCTGTAACGCTTTTGAAATTTATCAGCGGGTATTGAAATCTTCATCAACTTGAGGTTTCACAGAAGACCGAGAGCCTTGCCCTCCAGAAACCATGGCGTTAACTTTTCTTCGTTACATGCATGAGGCCCCAAAATTGTTTCCATTGATGTCCGAAGAGAGATACTTGCCTCGGACAACCAAGATAGGATGTCCGGCTCAATACAAATGTGATCATCGCACCACGCCTTACCATTAAAATTTTCCGCACCTGATCGGGGTTGATAAGGCCAAGTTGGAAGACCATTTTTGTGTAAATGGACAATCTCACATCCGGCCGCCCAGTAGTGTATTGGGGAGTCCGTCCAGCCATAAGGACAAGACAAATCAATGATCAGGATTCCGAGCTCTGAAATGGTTGCTGCGAATCGACCGGCAGATTCGGCTGCTACTGGTACATTGCGGAAAGCACACGTAACGTCTTCTGAGCTAAACCAGGCGAGTTCGCTTCCACTTGGAGAATACGTCAGGAAAGTAATGCTGCCCGTCGTACCTAACCTCAACTGAGAAGCCCTCATGTTCGTGGTCATTTACTGAGTTACCTTTTGGGCACGATAAGTCGTGGATCACCCTAGCATCCTCGGTGATAATTACATCCCCTTTTTGTACAGCGCCAAAAGGAATGCAAGTGACACCGTTCAACGATGGTAGAAACCCGATATCCAAGATCAAGTAACGGTCTTGATCTTGGTCCTTCCGAAGACTTTTGATCACCGCATTTCGAGCTCGCAAAGCGGATCCGTGGTTTGGTGGTGGCTGGTTTTGCTTTGGAAACGTTGTCGACCACGAAGGTCTTACCCCGTGGGTCACCATGTCGCGCCATTCATCTTTGTACTTGTATGTCCGCCAGCTCGGTAAGTGGTCGGGAATTGTTAAATCCTTGTTAGGCCGCGGATCTTGGGCTGCTTCACCTCGAACTAAGCGAATAAAATCTGAGAGGCCCATCTTTGACCTCCGAAGCAGCTCACTGTAGATAAACCGCTTTGCTCGGTCGATGTGAAACTTCCGCGCTCCTTGTGGCCCTGAGGAGGCTGGACTTGAACTTGTTGGAGCCATGTCATATCGTTTCATGATCGCAACCAAGTCAGCTCGCGCAAATTCGAGATGGAGTCCTAAAAGTTTTCCCTTACGGCGAGTGTCAGCGTGTTACGTTGCTGTTTCTGCGCAATGAATTCTTGCATATGTCGTGTTGACCTTGCTGGTACCATGTTCTCCTATCAGCTGTCCCCACCGTTGATTCACTTGAGGACCAAACAGACTGTGTGCCTCCGTACTCTACTCGCTTGCTCCCGTCCCTATCGTAGTTGCCAAAAACGCAAATGTGTCTCTTTTGTCGGAGTGGCACTCGTCAGACCAACCGACTTGCGTGCTCTTGACGTGTAGTGGCAAAATATCGCCCTCTCCATGGAATTGAACCACGTTGGGCCAACCGACCTGCCTGCAATTAATTTGCAGCGGCAAACTAGCGCCTCCTCCGTGAATCCGAGCCACGTTGGGTCAACCGACCTGACTGCAATTGTTTTGCAGCGGCATCGTATCCCCCTATATATGGCAATGAACCACAGCGGACCATCCGATTGGTCCGTACGTGTCGGACATTGGGACGGCTTCACTTCTCCCTGCACAGAACCTCAATGCCGACGTCCTGTCTGGTTCGATTGGAGATGACCTTGAACAGGATGGCGACTCATTGTCAAGATCGTCGCTCTTGGCAAAATGTGGAGGCTTTCTGTCGGCCTGAGGGCGGAAGTCTCCTGACCTGCCTCATGGCTTGTTCACGCTTCTGCGTGATTACCCGTTCCTTGCGAATTTGTGTCTCGCATCTCCCATAAGTCTTGTTGATAAAGTTTCTCACAACGACAGGAAGCTCGGAAGGTACAAAGTGACCCCGGTAGTCGAATATAAAGGTATCACCTTTGCCAGGACATCAAGGGGTTAATCGGCAGGAACATCATGCACAGCTTTTTTCTTTTCGAATGGGAAGGGCGGTGATCACATCCTGACGCACGGAGACGACACTACCCAGGCGGGATCTGCTGTTGTTGGGTTCTTTTTGTCTGTGGTTATTTGGTCGGAGACGCCGACTGATTGGCCGTATACGTTCTCAGCGCTGCTTCCACCTGGAGACTGATCACACGCTGGACCACACGCGCGTACGACTCGTGATTGAACTGGAAGTGGTTCTTCACATTGACGGCAGCCAGGCGATCGTCTCGGGTAAGACAAGATCGAAAGGTCTCAAACCTGTCGTCTATCCATGTCACCAACTCAGGAATATCTTCCGGTCCTTGCATAGTTTCCGTCTTCCTCAACACGAGCAGGAAGCGCCGAGCAGTATCTACCAGTTTTGCCACCACCGCCGAGTACATCTCGTTCGCAAGTAGTGAAAGAACTTCCAGAGCTGCCACAATATCGGCGAGATCTCTTGGATCCTGTAGACCCGGAGTTTTGTTCTTCACCGAAAAAATAGCCATGTCATTTCGCCGAAGGTGGTCTCGTTCTACATCCACATCCATTGGCACCAAATGGAGTCCTGATAGGCCTCGAAATTGAAAGTCCCAAACGAAAACCCACGGGCGACGCCAGGGTGTGGCAAATAGTCAAATTCTTTGGCTTGAGACTGCAAAGTCTCAACAAACATTTGAGCATCCAGCATCATGTACTTACCGCTATTTGGCTTGAGACTGCAAAGTCTCAACAAACATTTGAGCATCCAGCATCATGTACTTACCGCTCACCATGGCATCGTGAACTGCGTCTTGTTGTCGACTTGGCTTGAATTGCGTCTTGGCATCCTTCCTAGACGCATGCACTAGGGCGCTGGCGCTCGTACTCAGATCAGCTTTACGAAATACAATGAACTGGTCGATATTGCGAACCATGTCCGAGTCGTCTCCAAGCGTCTTTTCAACGCTGTAAGCCGTGACTCTCCCTGGTCCTGAGACGTGTCACCACACTACTCTTCGCGTCCCCGCTTAGCACGACTTGGAAGATGGGAGACGTCGCGACGTGTATCAGCCGGTACGAAGTCGTCGTCCTCCGAGTCTTCGAGTTGGGCCATTCTCTTGGCATCGGTCGTACTCTGACCGGGCAGACTCGGTGTCTCGGCGGAGTCGGCTCCACTTTTCCGGCGAAATAAACACGATTTCTTGAGGCGCCCGTCGTTTCCGTGCCTGGTAGAAAACAAAATTCGGTATATGTTCGATCTTTAAGGACTCGCCCTGGGTATTTTCGAGGTTGTAAACCGGCATCGATTGGCTCGCATCCACTAAGCGCACATAAAGTTTCTTAAGAACTGTTGCTGAGCTGCGTCTCGCAGACTGGCCGACTCCGTTGAAGTGGTCATGAGCGGCAAGATGGAGAGCTCGCATCTCCGCAGTCATGATGTCAGCTGCTCCACACAGGTAACATGGTCGAAGTGCGTACACCTCGAGAGCCAGATCCTGAAACTCTTCTCTCCTGAAGGGTAGGTCGCACGTACCGCCTGGAAACGTAACCTGCAGCACGCCTATCTTGGTGAGGTTACACCAAGTGTAACCGACCGCCACTCCGTAATCCCAAACCATGGACTTCCCTACAGGAACCCGCGCGATACACAACGCACTACCAACATAGGTTCCTATCCCACTTAGCGCTTCTTCTTCCGTCACCTCGCGTTGCGTTACTTCAGCGGCGCCCCGATATCGATCCACCTACCGCTTGGAACCCACTCCACATCGTAAACACCTTGGGGTTCCTCTGCGGTGGTCTTACCGCAGACGAAACCTTCGGTTTCGAGAGCGGTAGGTCTGAAAAGCGCGTAGAGAGCTACAGAGGTCATTCCAGTCGATATATTATGGAAAGTAAAGGTCCGAGGAGGCAAGC
Organism: Phytophthora brassicae; assembly: GCA_024679045.1. Taxonomy (NCBI): domain Eukaryota; phylum Oomycota; class Peronosporomycetes; order Peronosporales; family Peronosporaceae; genus Phytophthora; species Phytophthora brassicae. Next base: position 6,588 of record JAIKVB010001858.1, read on the forward strand.
GTCAAATGTCGTCGAGACTTGGAAGCTGTCGAGAGCTGAGAGAAAAGGAAACTGAGCACGGTTGAGCTGCCGCGCTACTATCCTACTATAACTACCGTCTAAATTTACTTCATGCGATCCGAAAAAGATGCCTTCCTCTTCGGTCTGTGCCTTCGACATCTTGTCCTGGGAAACCGACCAATTATATCGTCGCTCACTTCTTTTTTGTAAATGGTGTTTTTTCAAACGATGAAATGCGGCGAACTATTAATACACGTCCTAAACATATGTAGGGAAACACTGACTGAGTGACCTGTTTCCAGAGTCTGATTGCCTGTTGCGCGGAATAGGTACAGTAACCGGCCACAGATACCGAGAAGTGAACGCACTGTTCCTTTGTGATACTTTGAAGCTATAAAAGTCAACGAGTTACCTTAGCTAGACTTTATCGCAAACAATGCCAAGTTTCCCAAGCAGGCCACGATGTCTTGCGTGTAATCCAAAATTGTAAGAATATTCATGGATTCATCGCGAAGAAAGCACTACACAAAATACTTGAAAGCAATAAAATACCGGTTCACACTAAAACAACCTGTTTTGTCTTAATCAATTCAATACATACACTTACAAATACCAAGTCATATCAAAGGTCATTTTCGAAAAAGAGCAACTCTGAGCAGTCGGGCAGTTAGCGCTCGTATTCAACTGCAGGGCGTTCTTGTCGCTCCATTCTCCTTCATTACCATCGACGTTTGTGCTTGTGGAGCCCAACAATTGCGTGAGTTCGGGCCATGCCTGCCACTTCCCCGCCCCAGATCCTACTACGAGTGCTTCAAAGCGCCGATAACAATGAAAAAGCTGTGTCACTTCCACTCCAACCGCTTTCACCAATTGCAGGTACAGGAATCGTGTTGGGCTCGGGTTTCCGAGCCACTTGTCGGCTGCAGGACGACCCGGAGGTGGACGCAGCTCACGGTACACTGGAACGAACGTCCGGATTAGGGATCTGGGTCTTCAGTGACCATAGCATAAACGGCTCATTAGTTAATGGGGAACGGGTGCATCAGGATGCAACAGTGGTGCGTCATGGTGACAGATTGCAATTGGGACAGACAGAGCTCGAAGTCTGTCTTGAAACGGAGCGAAAAGGTGCCGAGCCACAAGAAGAAGAAGAAGAAGAGGAGAAGTCGCCAATTGGCAACCAGGAGACAGACGGTAATCGACGAGTAACACGACGTCGAGCCTCAACGCCTTGGGGGTCGGCAGTTTCCAGCTCGAAAGCTCAAGAAGCTAAACAGAGGTTACCACGGATTGACACGTCTGGACTTGGATTCTTAGAACCTTTCCCTACAGAGCAACCAATGGCACCACCACCAGAATATTCAGCATCACCGGTTTCTGGCACGAGGTGGCGTCGAAAGCGAAACTCCATTGCAACGACGACGCTAATGACTGCAATGAGATCACCATCGCCACCTTTAGCGCAACATGGACATCCGCAGTCGTTCCATCGACCTCGAACGCGCTTTATTCAGGGCGTCGACCTGCCGGCCACTCCACCACGCTCTTGTCCGGAATCTTTTACTATTCCAAGTGGTCGTGCACCACCATTGGAGTATTCAAACTCACCAGCCGTATCACCGTCTTCTTTAGCGCCAAAACAGCGTCATAGTAACATTTTCCAGAAACCACCAAACAGTGGACCCGCTCCAACCACTGGATTAATCGCTGGAGTGCCACCCGCGCCATTTAGCGCTGGAGCCCGAACAACCGCACGACGAGATGATCTTCGTATTTTAGTATCCAAGAAGATGGCGGCTGCTGCTCCTGTTAATACTGCGAATGTACCTCGAGTTCATCCGAAAACGTTGGAGTTTCAAGCGCCTGCATCGCCAGTGGCGCAGAAGGATATTTTGCAACAGCAGGAGTCGTTGCAAACCATTTTGCAGCACAAATTTGAGGAAGAGCAGGTTCTCAAACAACAACAGGAAGAGTGGATGAAACAGCATCTCATGTCGACGTCTTCAAGTGACAATGGACGTCGTTCGGGCTCGTCGACGCCGAAAACACCGCAACTTTCTCCTATCACGAGTGACAAGTCGTCGTCTGAGACTGAGCGAGATGAGTTAGCGTTCTTCCCAGTCCAAGCTCCAGTACTTTTGCGCACATTGTCACTTGGTCTTAGTGAGCAGCGAATTTTGAAGCCAAGTCCACGACTTACAGCCGCTATACGAGCTTCACGAGCACGACTTAACAGCTTTGAAGAAGTAGCCAACGCCAGGGGACGTCGAAAGACTACAGCACTGGTGCTGAGCCCGAACATGAGAGATATTAGTGCAAAATGCCACAATTCGGTCAAGGAGAACGAGTTGCGCAGATCGGACGATAGTATCATTTCGACTGCAACTACCATCGTCACATGTCACCGCCGCGTCACGAGCTCGGTACGTTCTTGTTCTTGTACTTTTATCTTTCATTTCTAACTGTTGTGTTACTTTACAGCTTTCATCGGTTACGAGCTCTGTTGATCTCAGTGGGTTTCTCGGGTACGAGGAAGAAGAAGATTTTGCTGATACTGTGACGTCGTACACGACTCCAGATTTGTACGGCTCGACTGAGTTAATGCGTCGGTCACGGGAAGATACGACGTTGCAATCCGACGTCAACCAGGAAAAGAGCGACAGTGGGAACTCCATATATGAAACATCGTCACCTCCACCGTCCAACACGTCATCAAGGTTTTCTTCCGATGCCGCTCCCTCTCGGCTAGAAACTGATACGATGGACATTTCCAGCTCCAGTAACGACCTCTCCATTCTGAGCGTGGACATGGCAACTCCATCGAATTCGCGGGTCTGGAGCCCACGAGGTGGACAATTCGACCCACAGTCTCCATACAAGTCAACTGCAGCTTATAAAACCAAACAACAGCCGCCGATGCAGAAACTTCGTCGACCAGCTCCTGGGCCAGAAGATACAGAAGAAGGCGAAGGTGTTTCTAAACCTTTGCCATTTCGAAGACGGGTATCATTGCGAAGACATTCACTGACACCACTGACAGACATTAACAAGCGCTAAGAATAGAATTCGGAGAAAAGAACTGAAGTAAGTTGAAATGCGTGAATAAATAAACGTACATTAACAATTATTGGATTTATTTAAGATTCTTAATCCTGTTTTGGTTGAAGTGGCAACAGGTGGCCAAGAACCAAGAGAACTGATGCATTGTAAAAAGCAGGAACCGACGAGCCAAAACACAGCATACATGTATGCGTAAATTACTATACCAAGACAAAAAGTTACTATAGAAAAAATAACAGTTTCTAAAGGAAACACGACTCTTTATAATAATTTCTTAAATTTTCTCCAAAATAAAGCCAAATACAGCAAGGTACTAATAATACATGTATTCATACTTCAGTTTAGCCTTTTTGGCTTTACGTTACATGTATTATAATAATAATTATAAATTATAATTGGGTAAGGATATATCCACCGAATATCGGTACGGCATGTTGTAGGGTCGGTATCAATCTGCTCTATGATCCGGTACCATTATCACGACAGTTGCACCATGTATCCTGACGTGCGTGGTCATAAAGTGACCGGAAATTTATTTATAACCGTAATATATAAATCTCGATATTTAGAGAAATTAGATTATGAGAAATCAGTGGTCCCAAATCCAGAAAAGGCGAAGAAACCTGGACTGTGAAGAAGGACCGCGCGCCAGTTTACAGCTTAACGGGGGGAAGAAAGCTGCCTCGAGAAGAAGGACCGCGGTACAGCTTAACACACCACACACTGCGCATGGTGCGTCCGCCACGCACTGCGCGTACTGCCCCTTCAACGTATCGAGCTGAGTCTAATATGTTTACTTGTTTGTTTTAGCCGTTGACGCACGAGCTAGAGCCGCGCACTCTTCAGGGGCCATGGCATTACGATCCC
>JAIKVB010001859.1:0-10511 GCA_024679045.1 Phytophthora brassicae
CGTTAGCGCAACGAATTGCGAGTTGCGCACTGAAGCTGCATTTGCGCACAACTTGAGTAAAATATCTTCGTATATTTGCAGCGTCTCGCGGTACACTAACGGTCGATCTTGCTGAATTTTAGGCACCAAATTGGAAGTTGCGCTAAACTTTTGGGTATTTGCACTGTCGAGAATCCCATTTTGCACGGCGTAGACGGCTCTGGTCGAGTATCGCCACTGGTGCTTGGGACTGAGGTTTAAACTATCACTTTGCGGTTCAAATGTGTCTTCCTCTTCACTCTGCGAAGACGAAGACGTTGGAAAAGGAGTGTGCAATTTTGGCGAGAATGCAAAAGTATCGCGCAAAAGTTCCGTTGCAGCTGGATTTGCAGTCTTCGCTGAGTTTTGCGCAGAAGATTTCAACTTGGACATGACTTTTGTACCAGCCCATTGGTTTGCAAAGTATATACGCTCAATAACAGGAGAAGTAACGGGCTTCGAACAACTTGCAGCTTGATCGGAGGCGGTTCGGCGGTGAGTTGTCGCCAGTTTCTGCTCATTTGCACTAGGTTTAACGTTGTCGCTCTCCATAGTTGAACTCCGTTGGCGCAAAAGATTTTCAACTACAGCAGCTTCATTCTCCTGCTTCCCTACAGGAATGCGCCGTTTTTGCGGTGATGAAGCCACTTGTGGCTCTATTTTCGCTTCTAAAGAGTGGACTCTGTTGCAGCTCACACATATGCGCAAAAGTGTTGCGCCAAACGTTGGCAGATCCACATTTTTTTGCACCGAACATTCGCGGCAAATGACTTCGCCACAAAGTCGACAGTGGTGACGTCGACGCGTCAGTTGATGGAATTTGCGGTAACAAACCACACACTCGGCTCTCTCTGCGTTATGAACCCACTGCAACGTTCGCAACGACTCAAGATGGAGACTCATTCGGTACGAATCCACTGCGTTTTTTAATCGATGAATTTGCAGCGCCATTTGCCGCACAACGTTTTGCACTGCACGAAATTGGCGGTTACTATATTGAGTCCGAAATGACCCATTTTGACCGCAAATGTTTTGCGCAATACTCATATACCACACTACGTCCGTTTTCTCACTATTCTCAGTCGAGTACAGTAAAAACCCTCCAAGAGGAACTTTGGTACGAATAACTCGATGAGATTCCAATAATTCCGGACAATTTCTCGTCTCCATTGACTGGAAAACTTTATAAGCGACTGGAAGTTCATTAACAGCGTGTAAACCATCTCGACTGGTGCCAAAGCTTCGTTCTTCATTGTTATTGTTATTGTGACTTCCATTTGCACTTAATTCATCAATCGAATGACGTTTTGTGTACTCTTGCAGACAGAAATCGCAGTCGGAAATCAAGGGATTACTGCATCGACACACCAACCAACGTACTGCAAAAGTCTCAAAGCTGTCGTTCGTATTCTCTACGGTTGAACTGTGGAAAAGCACTGAAGTATCAGCTATGAGATTCCCGTAGATAATTCGCGTAAACGAGCGATAAGCTGTGGCAACTGAAGCATCCAGAGTCTTCAGTACTGTATCCATTGAAGCGTTCACTGTTGTACTGGTGCGGACACTGTAAGTTGCAGGTGGGATGTCTTCATTTGGGTCAAATTCAGTTGCGCTACATGCAAAAGAGCCCAATTTCTTCTTGTTTACTTCGGGTTTTACCGAACGTTTTTCCCATAAAAGCAGTTCCGTCTTCTTTGATTTTACTCGAGTCCAGTTTAAACTCGATACCGGTATTTCAGTATTTGAGTCGGTAAGTGCGCACTCTTCCATGAGTTTCTTCAACTGAGAACGCCCCATTTCCATTCCTACTGCTTCTTCCTCTCGTGTCATAGTGAATGGCACTACATAGCGACCTTGTCCTGCTCTTGTTTCACTTGAATTGTCGTGTCTTGACGTCTCTCCACGCTCTTCCACCTCTCGAATCTCGTCCCGCATTTGCACTGCACTTGATATCCTGGAATGACTCGGAACTGGAAGCCCAGAAAGGAAGGAAGAGCCGTCTGGCCGTTGACAAAAAACGGTTTTCCACAGAGCGTTTTGCGAACAAGCGCAGCGTTCATGCGGTTGAAACGGGTCAAGTGCTTGACAACCGTCTACCGTATACATGTAAGAACACTCTAGATTTTATCTGAAGCAAAGCATTCTATTGCGCGAACGTCACCAGTTCTAACCTCGTCTAAATACATGTAAGAACACTAGATTTTATCTGAAGCAAAGCATTCTATTGCGCGAACGTCACCAGTTCTAACCTCGTCTAAATCGCCCTCTAAAATGTCCTCCTCTGTCTGCATTTCTCGCTGCTGCTTCTTGTTTTTCTGGGGGTGTTTTGGTCTTGTTTTCTCGTACTTTGCTGCAGTTGGCGAGCAGTTGACTGTTGACTGCGCCCCTTATTGTCTATGTATGGTCCCGTGGCATCCCGTCTTGAGCGGCAGATTAGCTCATCTTTGTGTTGCTGAAGAGGGTTAATTAGTTTCGCACTCATTCCCTGTTTTCTTTCCAGAGGGGACGACTTGTTGCAGCCAAATACGCGTCTTGTAAATAGCAAAGAGATCGCGTACAAGCTCACGGAAGTCAATACGACTAAAAGTACACACAAATCATAGAAATTAGAGCAGATTCCAACAGGAAAGTATCAAAAATTGGGCACGTACCGATCAGCCTCGAAGAAAAAGGTAAGTTTGTGACGGTCAAACTGATACTCAGCGTCAATGACATTCATAGGGAGCAAACGCTGACGCACTTTGCTCTTGCAGACTTCAAAAACTTCGTGCTCCTCTTTACGCTGCATTAACAAATCACAAAAAATAGGTCAGCATCAGTACTCAAAAGTACTCAAAAATACTCAAAAGTACGTAGATGTCTCCAATAATTCCTCACCTGCTCGCTTAGCATTTCACATTCACGTTGACTGGCGATACAAATAATCTTCTTAGTAGGAAGTTCTTGACGCTTGTTACGCCCCATCGAGTCTTCTCTTGGACTTCCAGACTCATTCCCAGCACCAAGTTTCGCTATATCAGTCGTTCGTTGAACAATGCGGCCAATATCTTCACCACGGTCAGCCTCCACCTAAAACCACACGTAAAACGTTGTTAATTAGTCTACAATTCAGTGCAATACACTAGGAACTCTGAAAGTACCTTAACAAATTCTCCAGACTTGTACGCAGCTCGACCAGCAAAGACCTCCAGTCGTCCCCGTTTAAACTCCACGTCATAGTAAGCTTCAGGTGGTGGTGGTGGATACATTGAAGTGCCATTAGCACTGGTAGAACGGACATCAGGTGGTAATGGAGGTGCAGAATCCATGCGTCCACGAGACCAATCGAATCCCACACCAGCTGAGCTGCTGCGACTCAAAGATGGTGGATACTCCATGGGCGGAGCTGAAGCAAAGAGCTGAGCTCCCTCCATCGATTGACTGCGTACTTGACGAGTCGAGGGGTAATTGCCATACTCCACACTGTATGAGCGCATGTTACGACCAGTGTTGCCTTGACGCGACTGATTCTCCTGTTCACCATTGTAAGAGTCTGGATACGGCGGCATTGCAAACGCTTCGGAGTACTGACGATACGGCATGGGAGGTCCATACTGAAGGAGAGAAAGGGTTAAATCAACCAACTTAAACAGAAACGACAACTAAAACAAACCTGGAATTGATGCATTGGAGAATCCGAAGGGATGTTGACTCGCGGGGGACGAACTCCTGCTGGTAGAGACTGCGGCTGCCCCGATTGCATCATACTATTCCCAGTATGAAAGCTACGGAGAGTCTGAGGATAGTCTTGACCCATACTTTGCTGCTGTTGGAGATGCTGTTGATGTTGAGGTGGTGGACCGTATTGTTTATTGCTAAACGGACTGTAGCTCGAGCCGTACGCTGGTGAGTACGAGAATGAACGAGCACGTAGACGTTGAAGCGGCTCCTGAGGCGGAGGAAGTGGTGGGTTAACGTCACGTGAGCGTCCCAGAGTGAAATCCACAGAAGAAGCACGTGAATCCTTCGTTAACCTAATAATTAGCACGAAAAGTACTGTCAGAGCACTAAAAAGTAAAGATTAGCACCTAATTTTCACTCACCTTGGGTGTCCCTGGTACTCGTCATCAAACTGGTTGTCAGTCTCCCTGTAGTCATAACAATAGAGTTAAGTATTAAACTATTGACCACCGTATTCATCTCCAAGTAGAACGTACGTGGGGAGCAGTGAGCCGACGCTATTGCCACGGAACAAGTCAATGTTTGCGTTTGGTCCGTCTCCAAGTGACGATCCGAAGCGAGGCGACGTTATAAAGAACTCTTCATCCTGCAGCTGCCACGTCTGCGCGTCTTTGCGGTTGCCAAGTACAGGCGACTTGACGTGAGCCAGGGACCCCGCGCGTGCTCCGCTACTGTCCACACTGATGCTTCTAGGCGGACGCGGGAGCTGCGACAGCACTGGAAGACACGACTCTGCATACAGTGGGTCTACAGTGGACACTTCCACCTGATTCGACACGGGCGAGTCGGATTCCTCGTCGTCTTCCGAAGAATCACAGACCGACGAGCCGGAAGACGACAAACACGAGTTCACGACGCCGCGGAAGCTGCTGGACGCATGTTTCAGCTTGGAATCGCTCCCGAGTCGACCGAAGGTCGTTGACGAGACATTCGCGTGAGTTTCCACTGCTAAATGCTCTGTCTGATTCTCGGACGAGGACGGAGGCGACGGAGACCCAGAACTCGGCGGAGAAGCCACGCGCCGACCCAGCGGACGCCACGCGTCTGGGAGAGGGGGAGGGGAAGACGATTCGTGCATGGACATGCGGCGCGGCTTGGCGACTCGACGTCCAGCGCTAATATCCGGCGGAGGGTGACGATTTGGAGAAGGAGCGTCTGTGGACAACGCCATCATGCTGGTAGAAAGAAACTCGGACCATTCTTCTTGGGAGGCAGAGCCTGAGCCACTGAGGTAGTCGAGCGACGAGTGGCGCGTGCGGTGCATCACTGGTAGAGACCCAGGGAGAAGAGCGGAAGAGCTTGACGTCTGCTTGCTGCTTGCTTTGAAGTTGTGGGAGTGAGGACTTTGGGCTGACTCGCGGTTTGTATAGGACCCTTTTTCTTCTTCGGAAATGGGCCCGTTTATACTGTTTGCTTCCCCCTGGGTATACAAACGGCAAGTGGGCGGGACCAGGGGACTTGAAAATATAGAAGGCACTCAATTTGAAGATGACCTAATTCCCTTTTTTGGGTCATGAAGCCGTGTGGAAAATGCCCAGAAGACGAGAAGGTTGAGATGGATACATGGGTGGGGGATCTCTTTTTCTTTTGGTCCTGTTGCAAAATTTGTAATTATTTGTGACGTGCGTACATGCGTGTCAGCCAAAGGGTGCAGACTATCATTCAAGGATATGCAATTGGATTTGCACCACGAAACGCTCCAAAAAGGATCGCGATGTTCCGCCATCTCGAGATCCATTTGACAGGATGTTAATGCTACAATGTTGGCCATAGAAACTTGTACGTGTCCATCGTGGTGTGCTGGTTCATTCCAGCTCTAATGGACCATCGATTTTAAGTATACCCTTCACATCATATGACACCAACGGGTCTCGCTCGACCCAATCGCGATGTTAATGCTATAATGTTGGCCATAGAAACTTGTACGTGTCCATCGTGGTGTGCTGGTTCATTCCAGCTCTATGGACCATCGACTTTAAGTATACCCTTCACATCATATGACACCAACGGGTCTCGCTCGACCCAATCGTCCCTTAAAGTGTTTGATAACATGTAAACAGTTTACGCCAACGATCAGTCTGGTGATCACGAGATTTACGGTAAGTGTTACCTTATAATGGCGTGCGCGTGCACCGGTCAACTTGAACCCCGTTAGAATCTCCCTCAACGCCCCTTTTCAGCGTTAACCTTTTTCACATCTCAACATGTATGAATAACCCTTCTCCGTTGAACCGTTATCAACCTCTACTACATCATATATCACTGCATTAAATTAACCCTTTTCATATCTCAACATGTATGAATAACCCTTCTCCGTTGAACCGTTATCAACCTCTACTACATCATATATCATGCTGTTTTCCAGGTGCGTCCTTTCAACACCAAACGTGCCTTTTGACCAGATCTATAAATAGCTTGTCGCTATTAATAGCGTTTCCTCCGACAAGACAGTCCAACTGACGCCTTCAACCAACATACACGTTCCCATTACGCGCCAGGTTGAGCTGAGCGAGGGAGCAAGGGCGTCGCCGTCTCAGGCCGCGAACGCCGTCCAGCCAACTGACGCCTTCAACCAACATACACGTTCCCATTAAGCGCCAGGTTGAGCTGAGCGAGGGAGCAAGGGCGTCGCCGTCTCAGGCCGCGAACGCCGTCCAGCTAACAACGCCGTCATGTCGGGCGAGTCGTCGCCGTCTGCGCCGCCCTCGGCCCCGGCTCACCCACCATCTAGCGCTTGTAGACCCAAGAAACAGACATTATCGCGCTTCCTGGGGCGTTCTCCGTACGGCGAGCGTCGCTCTCGCGCTGTGGCTCCCGCCGAGACGCTCTCAGGCTCCGACACACACGCGCGGAAGCGGCGCGGCGCCGGTGGCAACGACCTGACCAGAAGACGCGAGAGCAGCGTCGTCCACGTCCGTACAATGCACAAAATTCGACTAGCAGTAGGCGAATTCATGCGGCTCCTGAGTGTGGAGCTGTTCTTCGTCATGATCGTGCTGGTTTACGGCGTCTTTGTGACAGTGCAGCTCACAATGGCAGACGACGCGCTGCTAAGTTACAAGCTAGCGATTGACGTGACAGACATCACAGTAGGTTCAATTCTACTTCTCGAGATCTTACTCAAGCTCTTTGCTTATGGATTGCACTATCTACGGGACGTCTGGGCGTTATTTGATGCTCTGGTGATCGTCATTAGCTTCGTATTGGGCGTTGTAGCAGCTCTAGGAAGCACATCCGGCGTCGTCGTGAAGATCCTGCGACTGCGTGTGATTCTGAGAGTTTTACGTGTACTTGTGGTCTTTGAGCGAGTCAAGCAGAGATCCAAGTCAATGAACCTCATGCACTTGAACAAAGGAGCCATCACGTCCCCTGTGGAGCACGTACTACGAGTATTAAACGAGCTACGGTTCCATCCAGCTATTCGCCCAGCACTACGAGACGGACTGGAGTTCGCTATTGATGCTATCAAGAACAACCGATTATATGATGCAAACGAAGACTTATTAGCTGTGGAAGGAGTGGATAATGACACACAGAACTGGCTACGCGGAGAAGTTCTGCGCGTCAACGACACTAATAAAGTGCTTCCGGATGCTGAGGATGAGAACGATTCGGACGATTCCAACCGTAGACGGAGACGATCTTCTATGAGGAATTCTTCGGGTTTAGAGGATGGAGAGCTTCATCATAGAGTTGGAAGTGGCAGCTCGGATGGCAGTGGACGCAGCTCGAAGCTTCAATCGCCCCATCGTCATCATCAGCGTTCACTTTCCCATGCAAGTCGTGGAGCTACAATGAGAGACTTGCTGTCGATATTGGACACGGCGTCGGAGTTTGAGCTGCAAAACCTACTGCAAGGCGTCAGTTCGTGGGCTTTTGACGTCTTCCGAGTCCACGTTGTATCTGGAGGCAACGCTCTGTGCTACATTGGCCACCATTTACTGCGTGACGCGCCGTGTCAAGCACTCAACATCGATGGCAGTCTGCTTGTCAACTTCTTGTTGGAAATCCAACGTGGCTACATCGCGACGAATCCGTACCACAACTCGATCCACGCTGCAGATGTGATGCAGACTGTACACTATTTCCTCATCCAGCCTGAATTAGGACCGTATCTGCGTCCTCTCGATCGAGCTTTGGCTCTCATTGCTGCGGGTGTTCACGACTTCATGCATGACGGCTTCAATAATGGCTTTCACATCTCCACAGCATCGGAAATTGCTCTGCGCTACAACGACCACGCTGTGTTGGAGAATTTCCATGTTGCTCAGTCATTTCTCGTGATGAAGAACTCGGATCTGAATGTTTTGGGTCATTTAGCACCGGACGACTTCAAATACGCACGTGATATGATCATTCAGATGGTGTTAGCTACCGATATGGCCAAACACTTTGAAGATGTAGCTTTATTCAAGACGAATATCCTCTCAGCCGCTTTGGACGAAGGTGCAGTGCTCGTTAAAAGTGTGGGTGACAAGAAGCTGCTTCTCAAGATGATTCTTCACACTTGTGACGTTTCAAATCCAGCGAAAGAGCGTGAAACAATGCTACGCTGGACGGACCGCGTTGTGGAAGAGTTTTTTATCCAGGGCGAGATGGAAAAGCAGCTTGGACTCCCTTGTTCCCCCTTTATGGATCGAGACACCATTGTACTCAAGAAGATGCAGGTGGGCTTTGCAGATTTCATTGTTTCGCCGCTCTTTAGCGTCTGGGCGCAGATTCTCGTCAACATTAACAGCGTCGCCTACCGCACTTTGATGGCAAACCGCGAGTTCTGGGCGTCACTCTCGGACGATTTCAAGCCTCATATGATTAAGGATGTGATCCGTGACCTCAGTGTACGACGGCAACGTGATACTGTAACACAAAGTACGATCCCTGAAGAACCAGCTTCACCACGCTCACGACGCAGCGTCACAAACATGCTGCTTGGTACGGATGAAGGTTGATTGTATACTATTTTGCTCAGATTCGAGCTAGTCGGCTAATGCGTAGTATTTCTTAGCGATGGGATCGTAGTAGCACCGCAGAAGCGGATCGTAGACTAAGTCAACGGATGAAGAGGACGGAGTCTTACGCAACGTTCGTCTCGGTCGCGTAGTATTTCTTAGCGATGGGATCGTAGTAGCACCGCAAAAGCGGATCGTAGACTAAGTCAACGGATGAAGAGGACGGAGTCTTACGCAACGTTCGTCTCGGTGGTGAAGGTCGTTGAACGGATTTCTGGCTTTGGTTCTTTGGTTGAGTTGATGGTGGAACAAGTGGACTACTGGAGTGTTTAGTACTTGCTTGAGCGTGAAGTTCAGCTGTCCAATCTGTTGACTCGAGCAGTTTCTGCAGTCGACGAGACGAGAAAGACGACGAGAGATTAATTGAAGCTGAAGACTTTATCGATCGATCGGGGGGAGATTTGGTCGGTGTTTTGCTTCTGGTAGCTGAGTTTAAAGACTTGAGCTTTGGAGATTGAACTGATGGCAGTAGTTGTGGGATTTCGTGATGATTAAGATGATAAACTGTTGTAACTGGAGTATTTTCATGCTTCTCTTCGTCTTCATCGCGGCTGTTAATCGATTCAGCATCTTCCACGAGATCTTCTATCAGTGACAAGAAGGAAGAAGACAATTAGTATCAAGAATGACTGTCAATAAACTCATGACGGATCAAGAACGCACCGAAATCGAAACTCGACTCATCATCGTGCAATGATTTGCAGCTTTCGTGATCGCTTTCAGTCCTTCGCTCATCGTCACAGAAATTCTCTCCACTTGCACTGAGTTCACTGGTTCAAAGGACAATCATATCGTGTAGATAGTTAGTGAAGTTTTAATAGAGAAATCCATTTTTACACACTTTCAAGCTTACAAATCCATTGACAGCGCGTTCTCTTCGTCTTCAACGTCCATTTCAGAGTCTTCTTCTTGTACTGCAGATGAAGTCAAATGCCATTCTTTGTCTTGACTTTTGTTAGCCTCACTGTCAACTAAAACCCATTCTTCCCTTTCACGAGATAGTTTAGGTATTTCACAAGTTGTAGCTTGAAGCTCTAACGTTGAAGCCCTTGCTGCTCGTTTAGCTGCAAGAAGCTTCGAAAGTTGTAGCTTGAAGCTCTAACGTTGAAGCCCTTGCTGCTCGTTTAGCTGCAAGAAGCTTCGTCAACTCAACATCATCAGCATCAGCTCCGAAACTTTCACTGTAGACTTCATGCAAATGGCTTGACTCGACGCTCTTACGTACAGATAACTCTTTCTCGGTAACAATCGATGGTTTTGTGTCTTGTAGGAGTGAGTCAAAGTCAAATAATCTTCTCGGTAAAGCGTCCTCTCGTCTCCAGGACGAACTCAGTTCAATCTGCTCATCTTCTTCATCTGAGAGCATCAAATCATCACCATTGCATGGACTATTATCCCCAAGCTGATCCAGATGCCAATCGCCACTGTGTAGTAAAGAATGACGCAGAAACAGCTCGCGATTGCGTTGTTCTTGTCGTTCTTCATCATCTTCCAAACTCGCAAGCTTTTGCTGGATCTCCCCCATAATGGAGTGACGTAAAGCGTCGCTCTTCCTTCCTTCCTCATCTTTCACACAAGACATCAAGCTACAACGTGTGGGTTTCAGCTCACAATCTAAAGACTTGCTCTTAACCTTCATAGGTGACTTCATCTCCTCAGGCTCAACAGATACCAAACTGTTAACCGAGTTCTTCTCTGTAGCTTCAGATAACTGATCTTCCTCAAAAGCACGAATGCGAATGGAGCTGAGATCTGCATCAACAC
>JAIKVB010001860.1:0-10506 GCA_024679045.1 Phytophthora brassicae
GCGAGATCATAGACAAGTATCGAGACTGCTTTGAAAGTGGCAAGGTGTGATAGTAGTTGAGAGTAGCGGTATTGACAATCAAAAATTCATCATGTTCAGACCCATACCATTTGTGCCGACGCGTTATTAGCCTGATCCAGAGTATTTGTGCGCTACTGTATTTAGTCTGGACGCACAATTACCCTGACCTTCGAGAGCCTTAAACCCCAAGTCTTGGGATTGCTTGCACAATTAGTCTGGTCCAGACTAATTACACTTTTCACTGTAATCGAGAGCCTTAAACCCCAAGTCTTGGGATTGCTTGCACAATTAGTCTGGTCCAGACTAATTACACTTTTCACTGTACTTCCGTTTCTGAAAATTAAATAGACACATTTTTACCCAATGAATAGCTTGCTTTAAGATAAACCACAATAAACTGGTTATGACCTTTCGACCAATGACCATCTTAGATTCCAAACACGGTCCTTTTGAATAAAGTGTGTGGAAACCCGGTCTACAGCCCGTTGCCCCCCCTAATATCCTCTATTTTCACAATAGCCAAAATATTATTTTGGGGTCAGGTCTTTCTATGCACTAAGTTTAATTAAAGCAGGTGTTAATTTATTAATAGGGTGGTAGCAATTAAGGCAAAAAAAGAAGACAGGCTGAAAATGGAGTTTCTCGTGCCTCTGCATGAGGCAGACTTGGAGCTGTCCAAGACAGATCGCTACCACGTGCAGAACGTATTGACGTTCGAAGATGAAACGCCGGCCGAGGTGTCTGCGCTTGTGAAGCGACTAGAGGACCACGTACTGGGCAGTGAGGCGGGACTGGAGCTGCTAAAACGCGAGTGGCTGGATGGAAGCTACAGCCTCGTTAAAAAACTACCGATGCTGGACGAACCGCTGCGGATGCGTGTGGTGGAGATGCTGGCAGCTTTTGTAGCCAATGTGACGGAGGGGGTGCTGGCCAGACGCAGCGACGACGCGGAGGACGTGGCGCTATACCGCAGCGCATTTAAGGCGAGTATCTATTTCCTTGTCACGGCACTATCGAGCGTCAGTAATTTACAGCTGAAGGCGGAGAAGGATGTTGTCAAGCAGAAAGGGCGGAAGAGTCAGACGTCTACTATTAACCGGATTAACTGGAGCAAAGTTTTTGAAGGAGCGATACAGAAACTCACACGCTCCATCAGCCCAGTCACATTCAGTATGTGGAATATGAATGTGCCAGAAGAAGTAAGTTTTGGCTGCTTTAGTTCTTCAGAGCTTCCTACTAATGCATAACTTTTACTTTTGCGAATATTGTAGGAGTTTTCCATGTTATACTGCAAAACGGTATTCGAGCTATTAGGCAACGCTCCGCTCTGTCGCGGCAAGTCATTCAAACCCAAGCTTTACCACGTAAGTACTCGATTTCTGTTTCTGCCACTTGACAAACTAACTGACTAACTAACTGACTGACTTTTTGTGTGGGTGATATCGCTAGCTGCTCGCAATGAGTCTGCAGAAGGCGCCAGCGATCCATATTTCCGTCGTGGCCTCACTGATCGACCTCATTTACGCGCATGAACATTTAAGCGCCTCTATCGCTGAACTCGTGGAGCTTCTGTATTTCAAATATGCCAATGTGACATTCGCTGCAGACCTCATCAGTGAAATAGGGAAAATTTCTTCGCGTGACGCGTCCAAGGACGTGGCTGGAACTCGCAATATTTCCATGTTCCTCTCGAGTTTGTCGACTCTCACTCCTGCTTTGATTATGGGGAACTTGAGTTTCGTGCTAGCATTGCTGGACTCGGAAGCATATCAGCTCCGGAACGCTGCCGTTACGTGCGTGGCGCAGATCTTACTATGGAATTTCCGCGAGAGCGGACTACAGGACACTTCTACCAATGATACGACATCCGAAAAGAAGACGCGAAAGCGGAAGAAAAACGACAGAGAAGCAAAAAGCGACGAGTCTGAAAGTGATGACAGTTCTGCTGATGAGGATGCCAGCAGTAGCGAATCTGATGACGAACAAGACGCAGAAAAGAAAAATTCAGGATCACGCACGTTTTCTCGTTCGACGAGAGACCAACTCCTCACTGTACTGGAAGATCGCACTCACGATATTAACTCGTTCGCGCGAGGTCACGTGCTGAAAATGTGGGCCTTGTTGTGTGAAGAAGGTGCTCTGCCACTGCACATGCTGAAGGCTTTGACGCTAATGGCTGTGGGGCGCTTGCAAGACAAGGCGGCCGTGGTTCGTCGTCATAGCATTCATTTGCTGTCGCTGCTACTTGAAAGAAACCCTTTTATGGGGAACTTGAACCGCGATTTTTACGCGAAGAAACGCGACGAGTTGACTGACGCCATGAAGAGAAAGCGCGACGAGGTGATTGCCGGTGCAGAGAAGGAGATGAGCGACGCACTGGGAGATATCGCAATCCAAAATGGAGATACAGAGTCTCTTCCTCCTTCTGAACCCGAATTCTCATCTGAAGAGCAAGCTGCAGCACTCGAAAAGGAGTTGCAGAAAACCGTACGCCTCCTAAAATTTTACCAGGATGCGATCGATTTCATAGATGAATTCGAATTGCAAGCACTACCTTTGATGGGCCAGTTGCTGGGAAGCAAATCGATCTCCGATGTACTGGAGGCTATTCAGTTTTTTGAGAAGGCGTATCGTTTCCATCTTGGTGCAGCGCAAACCGGAATCAAGAAGATTTTGCCACTTACGTGGCGATCCGATGTGTCAATCCAGGAGCAGCTGTCTAACACGTTCGTGGCTCTTTTCATCCGCATTGATCAAGAAGATTCTGAACGAAATGCACCACAATTGGTGGCCGAAAATCTCGTCAAGTTTCTGGATGAGTGCACTGTAGCTGAGTACACCTGTCTCGAGCGGATTATGGGAGAACTTCATCGCAGCCAGAAGGTTCCAATGGTGGTCATCAGCTCTCTTTGGGGGCTTGTGGACGTAACAGTGTATCCCATTTCAATTGTGAGCAACGCGCTGGTGCTACTTAGTATGCTTGCAAGTATTGATGATTCGATGCTGTTCTCCAACGATCGCCTGGGACAAGTGCTTTCGATGGGTTTTGGCGACGTCGCGTGCAGTCCGGATTCACGTTTTCGTGTTCTTGGAGCCGCTTGTCGGTTGGTGCAATGTATTCAGCTGGAGCCAAAGCATGCAGCTGCAAGAAGTAGCAGTCAGACCCAGAGGCGTATCCAGCGCTCGAACTTAGACGCGACAGAGCAAATTATTCTTCGCTTGCAGCGGTTTCTTGCTCTGGATTTTGTAGACGATACCGGCATTGAATTGGAGTGTCTCCACTCTACATGGTTTGATACTGTGCAGCAAGTGATTGAAGCCATTTTTGCCATATGCGAGCGCCCTGAGGATGTGTGTGGCGACGTCATTAAGCATATTTCTTTGCGTCTTTTTGAAAGTGAAACAAACGATGTCTCACGAGTGGAGCTGGCACACTTTTTCTTCGTGCTTGGACATTCTGCAGTTAAAGTGGCTATTCACGTGGAAAGGCTGGCTGCAAAAGTGAAGAAAATGCGTGCGAATCGCAATTTTGCGGGAAAACCTGCTGATAACACAGCTTCTAATGGAGACGCCGAAGACGTGACTGCAATGGAGGATGAACTTGGTGTGGCTGCAGAGGTTGAGGCGGAGGAGGACACTTTCGTGAATAATGTTATCCAGAAGGAGATCGCATGCCGCAATCTGCTAGGAATGTACAGTCCACTTATCATCCGTGTACTTGTTGGCAAAGAGGAAGAATTCAAAAGTGATGAGTTACTCACGGAATGTGCAGTAGTGGCGCTTAGCAAGTTCATGGCTGTTTCGGAGGAGTTTTGTGAACAGCATTTGCAGCTACTGTTCACTATTCTGCAGGATTCTCCGCAACCTTCAGTGCGAGGTGACGTAATTATTGCACTAGGAGATTTGTCTTTCCGGTTTCCAAATTTGGTAGAACCCTGGACGTCGCACCTGTACAATCGACTCCGTGATGTGAATCTCGACGTTCGCAAGAATACGATCGTCGTGCTATCTCATCTTATTCTGAACGATATGATTAAGGTGAAGGGCCAAATTAGCGAGATTGCTATTTCACTTGTTGACGAGAACGATGGCATTCGCAACCTTGCCAAGTTGTTTTTCTTTGAGCTGTCGAAGAAAGGGAATAACCCCATTTATAACATGCTTCCAGACGCAATTGGTCAGCTTTCTACAAGGTAAGGATCGTAGTTTTGACCTCTTATGGATGCAATGCCCTACTGTGGACTGATTTAATGTTTATTTTCTAGTGAACTCGTATCCAACTCGGATTTCCAGACAATCTCGCGATTCCTTATTCAGTTCATTACAAAGGAGAAACAAATTGATAGTATCGTGGAGAAGCTGACTCAGCGATTTCCGACGGCTTCCAAGACACAGCAGCAACGCGACCTTGCGTACTGCTTGGCGCGTCTCCCACATACAGAGAAGTCGCTCAAGTTCCTGTATCAGAACCGCAAACTTTTCAGCGATGCACTTCACGATGCTGTAGTTGCCGAAAACTTCACGTCTTTGATTGCTAAATCGCGACGTGGAAACAGTGCACAATCAGCGACAGCCGAGATGAAAGAAGCGATTGACACACTTGACCAATTTGTCATTGGGATGAAGGAGGGGAAGGAGGAGGTACGATATCAGGGTTGTTATTGATGCTGTTGACATTAACTGACCTTTGCTCGTTGTTTGACACAGGATGAAACTGTAGAGGGCGAAGCAATGGAACGTGTTTCGTCACCACAAGCCAAGGGCAGAGCGAAGCGTAAGACTGGTGGGAAGATTTCCAAGACAACGAGAGCGGCACCCAAGAAAAGGGAGCGAGCTAAGCGAAAACCTACTCGGAAGCAGAAAGCAACTCGTGTTGTGAGTGATGATTCTTCAGAGGAAGAGTAGATGAGCACTGACACAAGTACCGGTATTGAAGTTTCCGACAGTAGTAACAATTCAAAGAAGAATGATGTTTGTCAATTGTTAGCTAAACTCTGTGCTCCTACCCCGCGAAGCATATAACGATTTTCTCCTAGTCGCAAATGGAAAATCTGGGCTACGGCTGGCGCTCAGCAGGTAACAAGCTTGTGCAGGCAGTCAGCACACGCAGAACTTCGTCAGGATCGTCCAGGTAATACTGCGCACGGCTGACTTTCATGCCCACAGTGCAGGTGTAGCAGTTGCTACCCTGCACCACATCGAACATGTCCTCGTCCGTACGCTCGTCGCCAAGTGCAAGGATAAAGTCGAAGTCCAAAGCCGTGAAATACGGTGTCTCGCTTTCATACTCCAGGATTCGGCTAACAGCGCGGCCCTTGTTCACGCGCCACGGACGAATCATCACGTACTTCTTAATGCGACACATCACCACACCAACTGGCAAGTCACGCAGCATCTGATCAAAATGCAATTGCATATCCTTGGCCTGTTTTAGGCCGAAAGTGGGGTCGGCATCACGAAAGTGCCACGTGTAGCAACAATCCTTCACGTCCAGTAGTGAACCAGGAGTCCGCTCTGTGAAATGCTCCAAAATGCTTGCCACTTCATCACGCCACTCCAGCTCAACATCGCTGAACATGCACTGCCAAGGAGCGCGATCGAAAAATTCGCTCTCGCTGCCATCGACTCCCTTGACAGAAGAAGACGAACTGGCCAGCGGATCATCTCCCGTGAGCAGTGTTTCCGCTGCACGCGGTGACTCTTCCTTTAGCATGTCTCCATCGCCTGCCAGGACAGTTTCTAAGTCGAGTGCAGATGGATGCTTGGAGGCCGGACGGAACCAGTAACCATGCTCCGCAGCAAGCCCCACGCGTGGCAAATGACCGAACCATTCCTAAACAAAATACGTCAGAGTGAGTCGCATAACCGAGTGAAACAAAGCAATGTAGCAACCCATTTACCTGTAAGCGGTTCTTGTTCCTTCCGCTAATTATGTAGACGGTGTTGTGCGGGTCCGCGGTAAGGTCTTCCAAACACGAGAGCAGAGCTGTCGAAGGCTCGGCTAGCTCCTCCATGCTCTGGAAGTTCACGAGCGTGCCATCATAGTCCAGCAGGAATAGGCGTCGTTGGCTCCGTTCGTAGTATCCGAGAAGTTGGGCTGTGTCTAGCTTATCCAGACGGTTGTACTCTTGAGCGGTAGCAGCAGCCTGCGCCATCATAAAGTGGGATTAGCCACTCTTTTTCGCATTAAGTAACAAAACAACTTACCTCGTTCAGCGTTGACATGATCCGCTGTGCCCACAGTGTCGACGTGTACGTGTTCACATAACGTGAAAGTTGATGGTGGCGGATACGCTTTGTAGTAGTACTCATACGAAGCGCCGTGTCAACACTCGCGGCAACTTGCTCAATGTGCATCGGATTCACCAGCAGAGCCCCTTGGAACGATGAAGCACATCTAAATAATAGCAGCATTAAACGACAGTATAAGTGACCACTAACACTAGCAAGACGACCCCATGGCTACGTACCCTGCAAACTCGCTGTAGACTAGTACACCATGGCAGCTCTTCTTTTGCGCAGCAATGAACTCCATGGCCTGCAGATTGATACCTTCTTTGATGCTGCTGACGATAGCCACATCTGCGCAGTTGTACAACGCCACAAGCTGTTCGTGATCGATCGATTGTTTCAAATATCGCACAGGACAATATTCCGCCGTCCCGAAGCGGCCATTTACGCGACCAACGAGCTCGTTGATCTGGCGACTGAGCATTCTATACTGCGAAGAAGCTGTTCGCCCCGCATCGCGCACGACAGCGTACAGCACAACTTTTTCACGATACTCTGGGTAGTGCTGCAGCAAATACTCCATGGCCTCGAGCATCTCGGGAATGCCCTTGCAAAAGTCGAGTTTGTGCACACCCACAATGATCTTCATGCCATCCTGTTGGCGCTTGAGCATTTCCACGTGCGCCTCAACTTTAGGTGTCAGCGCGTACTTGACGGGGTCAATGCCCATGGGGCAGATACCCAGCGAAACGAGTCGCCCATTGTACTCGACGCGACTGGGAGATGACTCGAGCCCAAGCATGCGCGTGCAAACATTGAG
Organism: Phytophthora brassicae; assembly: GCA_024679045.1. NCBI lineage: Eukaryota > Oomycota > Peronosporomycetes > Peronosporales > Peronosporaceae > Phytophthora > Phytophthora brassicae. Next base: position 7,073 of record JAIKVB010001860.1, read on the forward strand.
AAAATGGCGCACGTAGTCGAAATGGTTAAAGACGACCAAATCGGCGCCCAGAACGCCATGCAACAGAGCCTCGCGCACAGGTAGCATTTGGAAGAACTCGGAGGACGGGAAGGGGCAGTGGAAGTAGAAGCCGCATGTAACTTCCGGGAAGCGGCGGCGTAGCAAACCAGGCAGCGCCATGAGCTGGTAGTCGCATACGAGCACAATATCCCCATCCTTGTAGATCTCTGACACGGCGTCGAGGAACTTCTGGTTAGCCAAGCAGTAGGCATCGTACTTGTCGCCAAAGTTCTCGAGCAGGCGGCTGTCCGCACGCTGCGGTAGTGAGTGGAAGAGCGGCCAAAGCACCTCATTGCATAGTTGATTGTGGAACAAGTCCATCGTCTCGTGGCCCAGAAAGACTGGGTGACATTGGAAATCCGCCTCCAGTCGCCGTTTGACGCCCTCCTGGCTCGACTCGTCCACGTACGCGCCAGGCCACGAGACCCACCGCACGGAATTTCCACGCGCCAAGTATTCGGTGGCGCTCTGCAGTCCGGTGGCCGACGCTTCGTAGTGCCAGCCGTCGCCTTGTTCCGTCTTGAGCATACGCACACAACGATGTAGACTGCAGATGATAATCTTGTTACTGTCGTGCGCCATGGGGACGGGTCCGGCGTTGCGCGAGTTATTGTAGCGCTGCGAGTTCTGCCGCACAGCCGCTAGTCGCCGATGCAGGTCGTGCAGCTGATCCAGCAGCGCACTCTCGCCTAACTCGCTCATACTCGACGAATCCACTTCCGCCATCTTTCCCTCTTTTTGCAGAATGAGAAATGAGCTTACTGGATGCCAAATGACCTCTTCAACTTGCTGCGAAAAATGTATCATCCACTAACGAAGCGCCACCTTATATTTTAATTATTTGTATTCACTTATTGTATTCGATATTGACAACAAAAGCTAATGTGTTTTTTTCTATCTTATCAGAACAAGAGCCCCGTCTAAATGGATAATGGATATATTTAGACATAATCAGGTGGCCATCTGTACTATCGTCCTATATCGCCCACTATAAAGCTGTAGTCATCACCTTACTGTCCCTCCACGATCGCCAGCAACATGGTGCGATAATTTTTCTATCTTATCAGAACAAGAGCCCCGTCTAAATGGATAATGGATGTATTTAGACATAATCAGGTGGCCATCTGTACTATCGTCCTATATCGTCCACTATAAAGCTGTAGTCATCACCTTACTGTCCCTCCACGATCGCCAGCAACATGGTGCGATACTCGCCGCTCGTGTCGCCTCGAATGCGCTTGCTCAGCTCCTTGGTGTACAATTTCTTGTATGCGCTCTTGATCTGCGGCAACATGACGTGGTAGCGCACGACCGCTGCGCTGAGACCATACTCGTCCGTTCCCACGCCCTTCATGGTGCTCTCAAAGAGCTCCGCCAATAGCTCGAACGGCTCAAATATCATCCGGACATGGTACAGGAGCGCCGTCTGAGCGTCCCCCTTGAACTCACCCTTAATAGCCTTGAGGATGTTCGTCTTCTTGTACTTGTTCGTGTAAGCTGCGTCGATGTTACGCAAATGCTCCGCCGGACTCGAAATGATAATGCGAATGAACGAATCCTCGTCTGTGCCCCATTTTCCTTCGCCAGCCTTATACAATGCATCAGCATCTGCAACCGCTCGAGCACTCGTGTACACAGCGGGGTCAAAACATGGCAGGTCTCCTTGCATCGCAGCCATGATCACCTTCTTCAGGTTGCCACTCAATTCACGTCGTAGAAGATCTACAAGGTCGACGCTATACAGCTCACGGTACGTCCTTTTCAGCATTGCCATCTCAGCATTCGATCGAGCCATCACAACTGGGTAAATCCACTCCTCCATCGTGCCTACACCCTTGGTCGCCTTGCGCAGAATCTCCGCTTCCACGTATTCCATCGGACTCGCCAGCATCTTCAGCAAAGCGCCGTAGTCGGCCGCACTCTTCACCCAGACGGTCAAGCTTTGCTTATAGAGGAAGCGGTAGCGCCACCAGATCAAGTAACGCTGTTCGGCCGTCTTGTTCACAAGGATCGAAGCCAGAACCTTCTCGTCTGTCTCGGCACCAGTGCAGTTTACGTGTATCTCTTCCACAGCAGCTTCAATGTCACCGTATAGTGGCAACGAGACACCACTAGCAATATCATGCCAGCTCTGAGTATACAAGTTCCCGAATCCAACGGAGCGATCGATCGTTGTCGAACGCATCGTTGAAACAGTCGTCTTAGTTGAAGGCGCATTGGTCGAGATGCTCGATTTCTCCGCCACCGACGTGCTCACGCCAACATTGGAACCGCCCACAGCACCTCTCGAGCCACTTGAGCCTCTCGCCGAGCCACCGCTCACCGACGCGCTCGAATCACGCACAGCAATGCTCCCCGATCCCGATACAGACGCGCCGAACTCCACCTCGGCCGCGTCAAACACCGACAGAAGAAGCTGGCAGTATTCTCCGCTCACCGCGCTCTGGATGCGCGTGCGCAGCTCCTGGTGGTACAAGCGCATATACACGATGCGAATGCGCACAAGCAGGCGGTAGTAACGCACCACCCAAGCGCTGAGCCCGTAGGCGTTCTTGCCAGCAGCACCCGTCAACGTCGTTTCGAACAGCTCCGCGAGCAAGTCCACCGGCTCCAGCGCCGAACGCACCAAGAAGAGCAGGGCACGTCTGGCATCACCAGAGAACTCCACCGTGATCGCGCCCACGAGGTCCGTCTTGTACTTCGCCACGTACGCACTGTTGATGCTGCGCACATGCTCCACAGGGCTCAGCACCAAAGTGTTGACGAACGTCGTCTCGTCCGTACCCATACGACCTTCGCCAGCCTGGTGTAAGACGTCTGCATCAGCAGCGGCCTTCGTGCTCGTATGCACAGAGGCGTTGAAGTCAACCACCTCACCGCGCATGGCGGTCAGGATCACCTTCTTCAGGTCGCCACTGAGTTCGCCGCTCAGAATCTTCACCAGATCATCACCGTACTTCTCCTGGAATGTCTTCTTCAGCAGCGCAATCTCAGCATTTGACCGGGCCATCACAATGGGGTAAATCCACTCCTCCGTCGTGCCTACACCCTTGGTCGCCTTGCGCAGAATCTCCGCTTCCACGTATTCCATCGGACTTGCCAGCATCTTTAGCAAAACGCCGTAGTCGGTCGTGCTCTTCACCCACACGGTCAAGCTCTGCTTGTACAGGATGCGGTAGCGCCACCAGATCAGGTAGCGCTGCTCCACTGTCTTTGACAGCAGTAGAGACGCCAGAGCAGCCTCATCCGAAGCCGAACCGGTGCACACGCGTTGGATCTCCTGCGCAGCCGCATCGATGTCGGCAGAGTAGGTCATCGACTCGAAGTTGGTGCCCTCACGCGCATGGTGCGCGTACAGGCTGCTCATCACTGCG
>JAIKVB010001861.1:0-10502 GCA_024679045.1 Phytophthora brassicae
ATTCTTGGGTAGGAAGAACTTGAATCGGTTTGACGGAAGAGCGCCTGTTTGCTTCGCAGACCAGTGCGCTGCAATACCCTTTCGAATAGGCGACAGCAACAAACCAATAACAGGCAGCACTTCCCACGGCTGTATATCAGCAACTTCAGCAAGACGACTCCGAATATACCCAAGTTCGTCCACTTCGTTACCAAGACGCCGCTTCTGCGTCCTGATCGCTCGCGCACGAACAGGTATTGACTGCGTGTGGTAGCGGTTTGATTCTTCTGCAATCTGTCTCCACAGCTTGGGCGGCCTAAAATAAAACAGGAGCGCCAGGGGTCGTCGGCCACCGACATGACGCTATCACTGGGTCCGTAAGGTCCGTCGTACAAGTCCTCGTACGTTGGGTCAGGTCCAACAAACTTTGCAGCGTCTACAAATAGCAAATAGCACAAACATATTATGTTAGCTCTTATGTAAACATTCACAAAAATCCTTAAGTTGGACCAAGTCAACTTTACTTACCATATTCCCACCCGTGAGTCCGCATCATGGAGATCGATCTCTTGTTTCGCGCAATCGAAGAGCAAACGGACTCGGGCATCTCCGCTCCTTCTGCATCCGAGTCCTCGTCCGTGAGAGTCCCAATGTCCCAATCTTCCGTCCATTCTTCGTCATCTTCAGCCAAGTCTTCTTTGTTTTCGGGTTCTTCACCCAATAGAGAGTCTTATCGGAGTTGAGACCCGTATAAGCTTCGGCGCCGGCGTCCATCAAATTTGCGTCACCATCCACAATGCAGTCCAAAGGTTTCGATACAGCTGCAATAGCAGCAAGTGGCTCTTCCGTCGCAGCGGCGCTTGAAAAGTCGCTGTAGTCTTCAAGCACAGCACGCCGACGCTTTCGTGAAGCCGGTTGCGTCTCCGAATCCACTGTACTCGCCACCACATCAGCAAGAACAATCGACGCCTCAGCTGTCGTCGGTTCGTTCACTTTCGAGCTCATTTCTTCAATCACACCCGAATCTTTAGCTTGTGCAGCCTAGTCTCCTTCGCATCAGCCTCCACCTCAGTCTCCTTCGCCTCAGCCTCAATCTTCTTCACCTCAGCCTCAGTCTCCTTCGCCTCAGCCTTCATATCCGTCACCTTCGCCTCAGCCGCGTCATTCTCTACCGCCCTCCCGCCGCTTCCTCTATCACCGCCTCTAACGGCCCTCGGGATTCCATCTCCGCCGTCGTCCGCTTTGCACCCTCCTTTCGACTCTTCTTTGTGGGTCTCTCGTCGTCTTGGGCCGCTGCTGCCGTCCATACGATGTCACCCAGCTCACGTCGAGCTCGACGTGCGTGTCTCTCGCTGAGCTTTGCGGTCCTGCACAGCTGGCGCTCGCGCTCAGTGAGCTTTCTTCGAGGCTGCTTCCCGGCGCTGGAAACCATCTCGTTGTTTTTGTCTTTTTGGAGAATGAAGTCTCCGCGGAAGCCACTGGTTTTTTACTGGGTGCCAAGCACCATCTCTATCACATTAAACCAAAACTGCATCTTGACCAAACCTAAACCTGTGCATTTAGATGTTTTCCACTCAAACTTTTGATTTAAATTCACTATGCTATAGTACGGACAGTTATCACATACAAACTTTAAGTATAACATTCCCTTATGTTCTACGGTCCAACATACAAGAGACGCTGCGAAAAAAGTGAATTAGGGTATACACCTCTTATGTTCTACGGTCCAACATATGGGAACTAAGGGGTTAACTCTGAAAATAAATCTCAGAGAACTAGATATTTTTTTTTAAGTGTCGAAGACTGATGGATGGACACCGTGATTAAAACAACCACCCTAATTGTCGGGAAATCAGAACGATCTTGGCAATTGCCGTGATAACTGCAGATGAAAGATATAGTGTAAATTTCGCACCGGTTTCCTTGAACCCATTGAGATAATGGAACTCTGGCTACCATCAATTTGCCGCCAACTGAACAGGTCAAGTAAATACCATGAAGTTCAACGCCTTCCTCCTGACCGTCATGGTCATCCTCGCTGCTGTCGCTGCTGATCAAGTTGCTGTTGACTCCTACGGAAGCACTCGCGAAGATTCAGACGTCTGTTTTGCCGGATGGTGTAACGCTCAACTAAGGCCGTGGCTAGTAAGCAATCACACGATAAAGACGACAAAGCCAATGACGATAGTGACAACAATACGGAGCAATTTGGGACTTGGTGGTTGGGGCGGCTTCGGACCCTTCCGCTTTTGCTTCTTGTACGGTGGCTACTCTGACTGGGTCTACCCTCTTGGCTACTGGAACAGTTATAATCATATCTACATCTATTTAGGACCAACCGCAACAAATCAAATCAGTACTGGAACCTTTACGGTGTGGGTCTGTACGATGGTGGCTGCATTCTCGGCTTTCCTTTTGATGGTCTCTACTATTGTTAAAACCCAGTCAGAGAGTCATTCGACATTAACCATATCCAGAGAAGTTATTCTAGTAAAAGCAAAGCGAGCAGGTTAATATTTGAAATAAGCGACAATCTAGAATTCTATCATATTGGTAGCAAAATAAGATCCTTTCGTCATTCTGTGAGTCATGTATGATACATTTCTACAAAAGTCTGCCGTTTTGCACGCGTAACTTTTGATTGGCTGCGCCTTATCTACTCCGATTAACTACACACACTCTCCCAACGTATGGCTTTCCAACGGTGTGATTTCCATGCCATTTGACTGTCTGGTTGCGGGTGATACAACGAAACGATGAGCTAGCTTCATGGTTTTGCTGAACGAGGTTAATGAAGTGATCGCACGCTGCGCAACAGTCTCAATGGAATATGAAGGTGTGGCTGACGGTAAATTAACCCCTTGACTCCCGACGTCGTAACATACGACATTTAAAAAATGAATGTCGTAACTTACGACATTGGAGGACCTCATATAGAGTTTGGCTGAGATCTATATTTTCAATAATTTGTTCAAATGAAAATAGCCAGGATAAAATAAATAGATTTGAACAGGGTGCTGAGAAAAACAAAACTGGTAACATAGTTAAGATTATTCGAAGCCCAAGATTGCTGGGTACGGGAGGGACAAGCCCAGAAACCACTCATTTCAAGATTGGCTGGATGGTGTGGATCCGGACAAGCAACCGCGACAAATCTGCCGCTCAGTGCAGTCAGTGCAGCCGCCGTCTCCCGCGATATAGATTTACCCCACCTCTGGCGCTAGCTACGGGTAGCGGGATGGACGGACAAGCGGCCTACTGGGTTGTCTAGTGAGTGGAGATACGCGAATCCCGATAATTCTTGCGTCTTTGACGAAGAGCGAGCGCTTGTTGCGCACCTGCTCGATTCAGGACTGCTAATTGATGGGGACGTTAGTATCCAGGTCCTGCCCACTACAACTCCGGACGCACTCGAGTAACTTCCAGATACGAGTTCCCGTGACGCGCCCGTTCCAGCCCCGGTCACGACAAAGCCGGTGACGGGGATGACGGCGTGCAAGTATCCGACATCGACACGAGTGTGCAGCTGTCGCACGCACGGTAAACGCGCGGTTCGATAGCGAGCCGGAGGTTAGACTCTCCCAAACGGCGGTATCTAGAGCGTTTGACATGTCACCAAGTGACTTCACAGTCGATGCATCGCAACAAGAGGCGGTAACTTCACTACAATTAGTGTATGATGCTTCTGGTTTGGAGAGCGAGGATGAGCCGGCAGCCACTTCAACACTTAGTTCGCGTCGAGTTTTACGCACACGAGTTAAAGTAAAAAGGACGTAAACTTTGTCTCGGCCGACGATAATTTGAGTAGCTATGAGAGCTTTAGCTCTGGTGAAAGCGACGGTCGAGACGTAGACACCCATACATAAATAGTGCCGAAAGCGATGACGACGATCTTTCTGACGAGGATGCTGTTATGATGGATGATGCTTTTATTGAGGCTCTGCAGATTAGTAGCGACGCGCTGGACAAGAAAGACATAAAGGCATGTGAGGAAGCTTTGCAAGTTATGCCTTGAACGCCCGCGTCATCTGCGTTCAAGGCTGATGTACCTGCCTATGATGGACTTGGCTGGGAAGAAGCTCACCCCGTGGCAGAGATACGTTTGCTCTGCCATTCGCCTCTCGAAACGTTTTTCTATTTCTTACCCAAGTATCTGTGGGTACATATAAATACCGAGACAAACTTACAGCCAGCAACAATCTGAGCGTCGTGCTCTGTCGATGCAGGGTAAGCTGACCGCGTCACAGAGAGGGGCTCTGACAAAAAATACGCCGGCGGCAAAAAATTAAATCTGTATCAAACTTTCGAGATCTTACATGTCGTTGGTCCTCTGGTGGCGCGCATGTTATGCCCACAGAAGCAACGTTTCTCTGCTCATTGGTAACTGGTTGAAGACGGGGCTCTGCCAGCGGGGAATTGTGGGCGTTTTATGGCTCGTAACCGCTGCCAGGACATCCCGCGGGATCTCCAATTCGACAAGGAGGCTCCACACACAAAATATAAACTGTGGAAGCTACGGCGCGTAATTGAAAAAAATACAGCAGTGTTTTTTAATGGGATGGACTCTACCATCGGTGTTCTCTTTCGACGAAGGCGTGTTGCCGTCGACGTCCAGACGGAATACTACCCGCATGTTTACGCCCGACAAACCACATCGCTATGGGTCAAAGATGTTTATGTTGTGTGACTCGCGATCTGCCTACTACCACAGGTATTTTGTTTTTGGTCAGATTGTAAATGCCATACCTTACGTGATTTGTGTTTCACCTTTGACATGATATGTCGAATATGGATAGATTTGAAATGTATGGCGGGGAAACGGAATGTATGGCGGGAAAGCGTCATGTTGGAGAAAGAGGTGACGCCAAATGTGATCACAAGACCGGTGCCATAGCTGTTGATCGAAATTTAAGTATTGTTAAAAGGTCTAATTGTCTTCCGTGGCACGCGGCCGTGATAGATCGATTTTTTACTCATCGGTCCTGCTCGCGATTGAGCTTCTCGGGATGAGTGTGTACGTCATTGGAACCAAACCGCCCGGGCTATGACAGCAACGTCAAGATGGGACGTCAGACACGTTCAGAGGGCGTTCATCGCGGCTTTCACGTTCTCCAGTTCAGTAAATATTCCTAACGTTGTCGCATTTCACTGGTGGGACCTCAAGCCTGTGCGCTACCTGTTCACAGGCGCGGTGATGCTGGAGTCATCGATTAAATGAAATGTCAAACGGGTGGGTTCAGTAACGTTTCCATGTCCCCAGCCCGTGACCGACTATCAGCGCTAGATGAGCGGAATTGAAGTGGACGATCACCTCCGCCTCCAGGGCTATCCACTGCAGACGTCGACGAAGTTTACTAAATACTACAAGAGCTTGTTCCTTGGCTTCATTGTCCTCACTTGACAACGTCTAAACTTCGCACAATGAAACTGCCAAAATGGCTGGAACAACGTCAATGAAGCGCGCGAATTGTTTAGTATTCTCCAGAATCAGCTTCTTCAGCTCAAGCCTCAGGACTTCGTTGGCGCTGTGGCCACACCACCGGCATCTGCTCAATTGCGCAAGTGTTTCACCGTACGTTTAACTGTACTCGAGCAGGCTCAAGACTGGGTCACTGTCAGCGGCGTCCAGAAGCGCCGTCAGCGCTCGTGTAAAGTCTGCGCGATGCTTCGGACAGACTCCAAAAAAAAGTTGTACGCGACTACCTTCTATTACGAATGGTGCTCGACCAACAATGCTAAATGCTGGCTCTGCAATAAGATCAGGCGGGAATACAACGGTGAGGCCAGAATTTGTTTTGAAATCTGGCATGATGATATCGAGGAGGAATATTAATCCCTGTTACCTTGGGCAAACGGGTAGTGCTTCGGCGTCTGGGTCAGGTTGCATGGAAGCGAAAAAACTGTTACCTTGGGCAAACGGGTAGTGCTTCGGCGTCTGGGTCAGGTTGCATGGAAGCGAAAAAAGACGCGTCGAGAGCTCCGGTTTTGTGACGAGGAGAGTGGTGACAATGGCCGCCAAAGTGGAAGTGACGGGGATGTTGAGTGAAGTCTGCTTGCGTCTCACGTGATGAGTGTAGGATTTGTAGAGCACTTTACCTGTTTTTTCTAATAAAAGTATTTTTCGTCTACTTTGTTGGTAAGTGACTGGCATATAGTATACCTGTTTTTTCTAATAAAAGTATTTTTCGTCTACTTTGTTGGTAAGTGACTGGCATATAGTACTACCTTTTCAACTTGCGATTGTTATATTAAGTCGTAAGTAACGTCATTGTGCAGACTTCGCCTAATCCAACAGCGTAACACTTACGACCTAGCTTCAGAGAACCGGCTGAAAACTTATACTTCAAATCCATCGGCCACATACATACTTTAAATGACACTGCTACGTCGTAATACACGACATGAATAACTGTGTTATGTCGTCATTTTTCGGGAGCCAAGGGGTTAAAGATGTCTGTCGACATCATAAACGCAACATGGGAGCTGATGAGACTTTGACGCCACGGCATCGACGAGAGTGTGATGAGGCCACCCAGCAACAGCACGCGGGTGTAAGTGTGGCAAATCACAGTGATACAATATACTTCGATTTTCTATACGAGAATATGTGTGATTTTTGATACTTTTTTTGTGAGCGACGAAGGAATGAACTTTACAGACTTAATATTAAGAAATAACTTTGATGTTTTTAAATTGAAAACGTTCATAATACACTAAAAACTATTTTATACAGCTCCGTTCCACTTCACCTGTCCTTTATTAGTAATATGGCTTGGGTTTGGTCAATATTCTACGTGGCTTCAAACGAAAGCTGAGGCTTGTGTGAATTGAGCGGTCTACGGGGAGCCAAGTATTGGCCGTGCAATGAACAATATAGCGGTTTCGCACAAATATCAGGCCATTCTTCGCTCTTCTCTGGCCATATTTCTCAGTTATGCATGCGTCACGTAGCTTCGCATCACCACCGCATAGTTAATTTAAATTCAATTAGTGGAGAAGTGATCTGGAACAGCGCAATTATTGAAGGGTCAAGTGAAGAGGGGAGTAGAATCGAATAAAGTAGTAACGTTGGTACGCAGTATTGTAAATTTTAGAATTCGTAATAGAAGCATATAGGTATTATTATGGGGAAATTGGGCAAATTTCCCCCACTATACTCTCCCCACTAAAATCAATAACAACCCTCGGCTTCTCATAATAAACTTATTATTAGCTCGCTCAGGTAACCCTCAGCGTCTTATCATATATTTCATACTAGCTCTCTCCACTCTGCAGAAGACCTTAACATATTTTTTTGGGTTGCAGTTAGGTCGAACATAGAAGGTCGTTAGGCAAAGAACTAAGTGACATCAATGTACCTCAGCGAAAAAAACAGAAGACCTTAATTTCTCAATTGGCATTGTTCCCAGCATGCCCACCGCTTTGAAGACACCGTTTCAGTAGCCAAAATGTTTGATGGTCTTGTTGAAGGCATCGAGAATATCGAAGCGATACGGGATTCACGGAACGAGCCAGCACTGTCGAATTGGCTAATGAAAGTGCGAACAACATCGCTATGTGAGCTAATACAGCTCCACAAGTAATGGTTGCAAGCCGCAGGATGGACTGACATTCAAAATCGAGTTGATCAAGACCGACCACCAAGACATGCTTGAGCTAATACGCAACGACGACATACTTCGGAACAGCCTGGATCACTGCACTGATAGCAAAACCGAGTTGAAACGGATTGGAAGGTAGTTCACGACCACTTCAAGACCCCGCAGCAGTTTTGTGGGGCGCTAGCTACAACGTCCCCGAATACTGCCAGCGTGGAGTCAAATTTCTCCGTCATTGGCTGGGGAAAGGAGAGTATCGACCCCGAATACTGCCAGCGTGGAGTCAAATTTCTCCGTCATTGGCTGGGGAAAGGAGAGTATCGAGTCGATACTTGGAAAAATACGGTATACTTTTTATTGACCTCAGAGATGGGATCAATAAATTACTGTCAGTATTTATATTGACAGTCAATATCCTACCTATACAAAAGCTAATTGGAAGGTGGTACATCACCGCCCATTCCATACATCCATGCGTCTGGACGGCGTCAGGGTGGGTGCGCTCCGTGACGAAGCGTCCATGGTTACTGGCACGCGGAAACAAGCGTAGTACTCGTCAATGTAATTTGCGGCATCGTCTTCTTTTACATGCCCAGCCGTATTGGCTTGCGTCCGGATCTTGGGACAAAGGAGACAACGGAAGCGCCAACCTTCTAGACGCACCATGAGCACCTCGTGAAGCTCAGCATTCGTTGGTTTTGGGAACTGGGGACTCATTGTGATCGGTAAGTGAAAGATTGGAGACTGGACCGATCGCTAGCTGGCTTTCCAGTTAAGTGATATTGATGGAGTGTATCGCGGCCTCCGTCAATAAATTATTTCTCTGTTATATTGACTTGAATGTTTTATTGATTTACTGATTCCAAGCCCTGGTATCGAAACTTAACAAACTTTTCGCGAGAGGGTATCCTACACGCGAAGCATTTCATGCTGTCTTGTAACGGAACAGAGTAGTCTAGCGTTACTATTCACAGAGTTTTACTATCAATTCATGCTGTCTTGTAACGGAACAGAGTAGTCTAGCGTTACTATTCACAGAGTTTTACTATCATCCCCGTATACCCTTTTAATATCTCTTGTCAGCTCCATACAGACAACGACGGTGAAATCCGCACCTCTCCGAATAACATTCGCCATACAAATTGCGAGCGGCAATCGGCGACACGAAAATCCGCCAAAAATTATTACTGGCCAAAAACTTTTTTCTGTTAGTACAGAGCCAATGCAACTATTATAGAATTTATATGAACGTATTAATACATGCATCCAGTCAATCCGTACTTTAGTTTAATTGGCTAAAATAATATACTTAATCTTCAAACTGCAAGTTTGGTTGGGCGTAATTCTCGTGTGGCGGATTTCACCGTCGTTGTCTGTATTAGCTTAATTGGGGAAACTTGGGGAAATCCCCTTTTTAGCGAGGCCTGCATATGCTTTTATCACGAATTCTAAAATTCACCCATCGTGCTGGAAATCTTTCATGCTGCACCAAACAAATTCATGGTCACAGAGACATCATATAGGAATTGATAGCTAACATCTAGAACTTTCACTGGTCTTTCTAGATATTGCTCTCTCGCGTTGCTGTGTATTTTTCTCGCAAACGGCAAGTTCAGTTCCAAAATTGCACTGAGATCAGGGATGGAGTGCAATTACTCCTCCTTGATGCCATGGTTGGCCGTTTTGCAGCAGTATTCATTGAAGAATGATCCTAACAACGAATTGTTAAAGTCGGAGCTGAATGTAACAATTGTTTCGCCCGTTGGTGCTAGGCACCTGCTTCAAACTGAATATTTCTTGAAGATTTCGTTGGATAGACACAGTCGCCAAATTCGAGAGCGATTACAGCAGCTCCGTGAAGCAGTGGAGATTTTTTCGCTCCTTGCCGTTGCTGACAACGGCGCGTTCAGAAGAATCGTTTTGAACAGATCATCATTCAATTTTGAATGTATTCCACATTGGAGTTTTCTCCTGGTTGTCGAGTTGGCACCAGAAGACTCTGCTTATATGCAGTCACATGTGTCATGGGCCACGCTGCTAGGTTTTCCCAATGATCCTTGGGAATACTCGTCAAACTTTCGCTGAAGAAGTTTTGAAGTTAATAGGAACTTCAACTCGTGCACCCTTTCAGCTACAACGGGTATCACACTCTTGTTCAAGACGATGAAGCCGGAGAGTTTCAGTCAGTGCAGCAGCTTGAGAGTGCAGCCTGGGAGTGCAGCTTGGAGGTGTCTCAAATACTCAACGCGCTAACAACGAGAGTAGGAGTGTACGCTCGTGGAGCTGCAAGTAGACGACGCCCGCGGTTTTTTGTGAAAATGGACCTGGTATCTATCGAAGTTGTCAACGCGAACAGGCAACCCTGAAGCCAAAAACCGTACCAATAGTATTTTTGGCCAGATAGAGAGCCCGATAAATGTTTTTGTACGCGAGTGTCATTACCAACGGAAGTATTTTGTTTTTTTCGCTTCGTATGCAAGCGAAGCTGTGGTGCTGGCAACGTGAGAGTTCACCACGACGTCGTAGGATACTTAGTAGGAATTTAAGTTAGTAGGACTAGATACTTTTTAGGATTAGGAATAAAACTTCCAATGTCGTAACTTACGACATTGCTCAAATAACAAAAGGAAATGGCTCGCATTGAAAATTTCAATACTTAAATCAAGTCACTGTCACAAATAAGATCCACCAAGTAAATATGGCACTTCAGAAACGAGACAGGGGCGGGACAGGATGGGATGCACAGGAAATGATGGGATGCACGGAAAAGAAATCAGTTACCTTGGCTCTCAAAACCATCCATTACAGAATTTGCGGGATGGCGCGCATGCGGTCCGAGTGGCGAACCAAGACCGCCGCAGTATCTTCAGACGCTCGAGATATAGATTTCGGACACTTCTGGCGTCAGCTTACCGCTTTGGGATG
>JAIKVB010001862.1:0-10494 GCA_024679045.1 Phytophthora brassicae
CCAACCCAACTCGCTGAGTTGTGAGTTGGTGCTAAACGTTGACAGGCCTACCTGTGAGTACCAATTTGATATTACTGCAACGACCGGCAAATTCCCACGACAGTAAAATACGCCACAAAAGATGTGTAAAAACAAAAAACATTTTAGCCAATAAAATATGTGTATTTTATGTAAATACCGAATTACCTTAGTTAAGGGATACTCTTTGTCATCGGATACACACCATTCTGGCCAATCAAACATCAGAAAACATCAGACGGGAATCTAATCCGTGCATCCTTTGTTATGAGTTACAGCACTTGTAGCCAGTGCTTCCCTCACTGCGAAGGCTCTACCCCGCCCTCTAGACGACGATTTTGATGAACTCTTTCGTTGCGTCGCTGTTACTGATGAATAGACCCATTTATTTAGCGGGCTGTTGGCACTATAATAAGAATCCTCGAATAGCGTTAGCCGGGACATGCTCTATCTAGTCTATGTGCTGCGATCAGGTGTATCCACTGACTAAGGTAATTCGGTACCTCGTTTATCAGGAAAATCGACCTAATTTGCAGCACTGCCTGCAAAATTGTTTCATTGGACAAAAATAAACTCGTGCAGTTCTGCTATGCTTGCAGCTTTCGTGTCACTCACTCCCCGTACCGTCAGTTTCTGCTGCTGAAGAGAGCGTTTTGGACGCCCAAGCCCAAGGAATCGTCGATGGCTTCTATATGGGTGAGACCTATGGAGGGATAGTACTGGTGGACAGCCACATAGTTCCTTGCTGGGGTCGATCTTCTTCAGGAGAGTACACCGCTCACCCTAATTAGTCGTGTGACCTAAATAGTCGTGCACCTTTGGTAATCATCCAACAGGTTTTGTCAAACATTTTCAATTTTACCTGTAACAGTAAAAATACCGGATCCTAGTAAAGCTCGGTGAGCATATTTGCGGAGTGTAATTTGTTTTGACTAAATGCTAACAGCTTTTGAGAAGCACTCGATTGAAAACAAGGTGGATCGGGATCCGAGCCGTACACTGTAAATAGTCATGGGCCATGACTATGCTCGCATCGGCCCGAAATCGGGTACCCTTGAGCTGCCCGTATTTTAATATTGGTAACTTAGGGTGGCCGTACCCGCCCATACATCTGGCTCGGGTACCCAGGCTCACCCGGACACAATTTGCAGTTTAGGGAAATTGTTTTTCCCTGGAATTTTCTTTATTGTATTAAAAAATATATTGTAAAAGTATAGCGTTCAGGAACTGCATGCAACGACGCCAACCGCCGCTTCCAACGTATTTTACTGAAGCATGATGTTGGCGCTGCCCAGCTTTTTTATGCAAAGGAAACGAACCTCTATCTTAAACTGACCTCGGCTTCGACACTGATGTGGGTGGAGGTCGATATATACCGGGTACCCAGACCCACCCTGCCGACTAAATTAGGGTGTCCGTACCCTGCCCAAACAACTGTTGGGCGGGTGGGTGCCGTTTGGGCGCGGGTACGGTTACCCAGCTGCGAGCTCTGGTCATGGCACGACTTATTTGGGTGAACGGTGTACTGTAGGGAGTTGCCACCCCATGGAGGTGCCTTGGAACCGTGAACCTGGAACATTTTAGTGACTTTTAGGTGAAATCGCGTTCACACAAGCTTATTTTGACCTGAAACCGCGATAAAAGTTTAAATATAACCTAGATTCAGTGACATACTTTGAGGGAGCTCTTTTAGTCTCTGGAACCTCGAACTTGCGAGAACAAATATATCTAACAACACTAGCAAGCTTATTCCCCCCACCATAAAACGGAAGGCTGTGGCTTCCGACGAGGATTCCCAGCGCGAGCAGGACAGCGGTGCGACTATAGCAGTGCCGATAATGGACCACAAGCGCAACTGGACGGACGAGACGACGTTTGCTCTGGTATGTGCGTGGCGTGATGTGGCTAAAGTTGGTCGTCAAAAGGACGAGAAGACAGGGATGTATCACAAGCGTATTTTCAACGGGTATAAAGCCGCCGCCCCCACAACAAAGCGCTCAAAAAGGCCATCGAGGACAAGATGGTGAACCTACCCGAGATGTATCGCTTTATATGCGATTTCAACGCGAATCGTATCAGAGGGAGTACAGGTAAGCCGGGATGGTTCGACCTCCCAAGAAAAGAGAAATGAAGGAGCTCATGTATAGTACTGGTACCATTACATATTTTGGTATACAATTAACTGATTGTACTTGCTGTCTATAAATTGTGCTATACAGAGATGCTCATCGAATCTCAAGCCCTACAATAAATCAGAAGATTTATGAAGAACTGAACGGCTTTCTCGACCGACAGCCAGATACCGTCCCGTTGGATGCTTCATTTCATGCTGAAGTGCGTTTCAGTGGTCAGGATGCCCAACCTGGTGCTGACGTTGGATGCTTCATTTCATGCTGAAGTGCGTTTCAGTGGTCAGGATGCCCAACCTGGTGCTGCAGCGACATTGTCGAAAGCAGAAACAATGAAGAGAAAGATCCGCATAACACAGGACGAAAAGGCAAGCGACATTGTCGAAAGCAGAAACAATGAAGAGAAAGATCCGCATAACACAGGACGAAAAGGCAAGAAGCGCAAGGGGACGGATAAGTACGATCGTCTACGAGAGATTTTCGACGAGCGGTCAGCAACCTCTTTGGATCAAGCGAAAGAAAACGCATGCAGCGGAGATAGAGGAAAGGCGTCGCCAATACAACGATCACATGATGTTGCTAAGAGAATTTCTTGGTGTCTTTAAAGGCGCTGATAAAAGAAGCAGCAGCACCAGCTGAATTTCATTTGTAGGTGGATTTATGTCCTATTTTCATTGCGCATTCGAAATTCATACCATTGCTTCAGTGTTTCAAGGAGATTTGTACTCGATGTTTCTTCGATTTCTGATTCTGGTTGGGGAAACGCTGCCTAATATTGCCTTAATATATTTTTCTCTTCATTGGCGTCGAACACGTAGGAGTCGTTGTTATCAATCAAGAAGTTCTGCACGATACCTAGAGCGTATACGATGTCTGGCACGATATCAATTCGTAGCTGGATTCCTTTTAGCAGTATCCTCCAGCGACACTTAAGTTGATCAAAAGAACTCTCGACCCGATAACGCGCATGGCAAAGTTTTTTGTTCAGTTTTGCACACACTGGATCAGCCGTATAGGCAAGTTCAAATGTAGTCACCAAGTAATTAGTAATTTGATAACCTGAATCCCCCAGCAGAAAGTAAGGCACTGCGCCGTAAGTGCTTTCTCCAGTCGGGATCGTTACTGTATCCGATGCTGACGATTATTCTGGAAACGTGCGGGCCAACGCACCATACCTAAACACACGGCTATCGCCGACACGCCCCGGCCATTTGCAGTCTAGGTCACAGAACCGACCTTTCCAATCCACTACAGCTTGCAATACAACACTGTACCAGCATTTACTGTTATAGTACATGTCACCATTCGCACTTGGTCGACTTAAAGGGATGTGAGACCCGTCGATACAGCCTACAATCTGCGAGATTCCACACTGGTCTGCAATATGAGATGCACACCGTGCGAGTGATGGAAACCCCACCTGTGATTCCAACTCACGGCACACTACGGCCACCACCTCCCTCATAATTCTCGACACTGTAGATGGACCAACAGCGAACACGGCACACTACGGCCACCACCTCCCTCATAATTCTCGACACTGTAGATGGACCAACAGCGAACAATCTGAAATGTTCTGTAGGGTTACACCTTGCGCACATAGGAACAACAAAATCGCCAAGCGCATGTGAGGCGCAACAGTGTCAGGAGCGTACCGAACTGGAGCGAGATGGAAAAATCGCCAAGCGCATGTGAGGCGCAACAGTGTCAGGAGCGTACCGAACTGGAGCGAGATGGGGACATAAGACACATGCTAGTGAATCCAGACCTGAGGCGTCCATGCGAAACATTTCCCGCATAGATCCGTCAAAGAAAATGCGCAAGGAAAACAACATGTTTGACCAATGCGAGCTTCTCTCCTTCGCAAGAATTAGACAATCCTCTGGCTCTGCGTAGGCAGTGATGATATCCATCTCCATATCTATTGCATCGCATACTAGCTTTGAGGACGCGATGCCTTCGAGCAGCAACAGTGTTAACAGGATGGAGTCTTGCATGTCGAAGATTCGTGCTGTAGTCTCGAAAAGAATTCTGAAAAGAAAGATCGCACCTCATATAGCTTATCTGCTGAGCAGCTGATAAATCGTTTCTCATTTCCAGGTGGAATTGTGCGAATCATCGGGAAATGTTGACCACTGGAACTAATTTCCAGGTTCGAGGTTCCAACTTTAGGTGAAGACGGCCCACGGGCGCACGGAGCCAAGCTCGTAGGACGTGCCTCAAGCTTTGACCTTGGAACTGGTCTATGAAAGGATGTGTGCTGCTGCTCGTGGCACTAAAGTTATAGGGATCCCGTGGGTCATTAGTCCGATCCTGGACATCGCCGTTGCGGACGAGACATTCGGTGAAGACTTTTTATTTTTGTCCAACGAAACAATGTTGAGGGATGTTCTGCAAATTAGTCGATTTTGAGGTCACTGCTGATAAATATCCCAGCCATATTGACTACCCAACCCCAGCCCTGCGTTTGGTTTGCATCAAGCAACATAGCTGAGGTGTTGAGCCATGAAGACATGAAAGGTCCTTGAAGAAGCAATCCTCCGCTTCCCTACATTTGAGAATTAGCGCAATCATACTTTTTGTTGGATAATTTTATATAAATTTGGCTCTTGTTATGTGCATTTTTCGCTCACGCAAATTCCGGTTTTAGCCAATCAGATCTCTTAAATATACTGTGGCGTATTTGCCTGTCATTATCTGTATGCTCGTGATACCAGTTGAAGGTGGTCGATTGGTCGAAGCAGGATACAAAGTAACCCTATAATAATAATAATATGTAGCAGGAAAGAGCAAACGCCAATGTTGTCCATAATTACTCTGGCTTCCATAATCACCTGACAAGATCTCGCGTCACGACTCGTGATCGTGACAAGGTAATTTCGATTTTCTTTTTTCAGACCGGCTTCAGAGAGGAACGAGCTTCACCGCTCCAATTAGGGCCGTAGATCCTGCCCCGATCCAAGGGGTTTAGTCCTCGAATGTCCCTCTTTCTTACTAACTACTTCGAAGTACTTGACAGGCTTCGAAATCAAAGCAGTGGTCGGATTATAGTAGGTAGTGTCTGCCTGAATAATATGGCTACCTTACCGGGTTGTTTGAAACAACAAACAACCCGGTGTTTGTTGCTGCATAATATGCACTAAACTCCCGGTTAATTTACCTTTGTAATCGTGCATGACAATATCAACGCGAGTTAAACGTAAAAAAAATGTTACGCAAATCATAAATTCATTTATACCCGATATCAGGAGCTAGCACCCAACTATGATCCATCTTGTAGCTTATTGCTCGCTGAATCTACTTGCGATACACACCGCAGCGCGAGGCGTACTCTGTCAACTCCGTGCGCACATTCAACTTCGACGCCTTGTGGTCGATCGTGCAGTCCGGCAAGTCGCTGTCAATAGCACCCTCCAGTACGTCCGTGCACGTCGGGTTGGCACAGATGCGGGTCATCTGGTCGTCCGTGGGTTTGCCGGTGAAGGGGAAAATGGTATATCCCGTATCATCAGCGCAGGACTTGGCATCGCCGAGCAGCGGGAGCAACTTGAAGATGAGGGTCATGGTGGAGCAAGTTTTGGCGGTGGCAGGAGTCGGCAAAGAGATGGCGGCAATTGCAGTGGCAGCGGCGATAGCGAAGGTGGTGGTCTTCATGTTGAGTGGAGTGTGGTGGGGATGTTGTTGCTTGGTGGTGTGATGCAAATTGGAGAATGAGTATGCTTGGGCTTGAGCTCAATGTTGTTTTGTATCGTTTGAAAAATTTGTAAGATTGCTGGTTGGTTGATGTGAGAGGTACGTAGTTAAAATTTGACGTGGATGCAAGGCGGGAATTGTAGGTTGAAGTCTTCTCACTGAGGTCCGAAGTGCTCTTTGAAAAGAAAACATGTGGTGAAGCACTATACCTGTATTTTTGTTGAAAGACCCACGAATCGTGGCACGATGGGAACATTTCGATCGTACAATATTTAATGTACATACTTTTATGCAATGTTAGCGATGTATGTAGCCATTCTATGTCGATAGCTTGTATTCTAGCACATTTCGATTCGTCGCTGCTGTTTCAAAAGCAGGGTACTTTTCTAGCGAAATATTGGCAACGGATCGAAATGGACCGTACAAAAGCTGATTTCCTCGTCTTTTTCTTTTGACGTTTTGGTACGGTTTGACAGCTAGACGAGCTGGGCGAGGATATTGTAAGCCTCCACAGTACATATAAAGCGTGCTCTAACATAATGTTATTGTGGCAATCTGACAATAAACGAATCTAGCTTTTCAGGCAAAATATGTTGCACTCGAGGGTCCGTTCGGCTGAATACAATTCCAAAATTGGTTCTCGTTTACGTTTTTGAGTGAGGTGCATTACATGTACTGTCAGTACATGTATTAATATTCGTCTTTGCTAACGTACCGGTACATTGTACCAAATTCTTTACTGGGTCCCTGTTCAGTTTCAGCCAATGAAATCGTGTCGCACGTCATTTATTTTCGGGCGCACCGTGTGTACAGTGGTTACCGTAATTAGTCTCACTCACATTATTTCTTGTAAGGACAGAAAAACCTGGATAAACTAATACTTGTCAGCTTTGGAGTGGCCATCAATTCCCAACCAATTTATTCAAACTGTCTTATTCGCGGAAATAATGATGTCAGATTCAATTCCAACCAATTGTAGGGCTCAACCTTTCTTAGGTGTCATTATTTGCGAACATACAATAATTACGGTAACCACTGTCGTGGTTAGCTAGCTTGCGCTTACCCGCAGAGGTCGGAATTAAAAAAAAACGGGTAATACACTAATATATTGGCATTTCCACTAAAAAGTGTATTATTGAATCTGCCCGATTCCAATACAATATCTTATGAAATGTTCTGCTGATACTATTAATAGTACCGCAAAGCGGTATCAGCAAGTGTAGGGATGCGGAACACATCATCGTGCTAATAGACTGAATGGCTAGGGTTAACCCCCAACACTTATGGTTGTACATAACTACATGGCAGAGGAGGTAGGGTTGCCCTTTTTTAACATGTAGTTATAATTCTACCCGTGTGCACGCGGTTAGGTTTTTTCCGTGCAAGATGATCTGCGAACATGTGCACGAGAAAACCGTTTCCCCCGGATTTGATGGGTGGCTGTCGTGTCGCCACTGAGCGTTTAGAATCATTCTCAAAAAAGCTAAATGCTGCCAAGACGTGAAACATGAGCAGAGCACCAGGCCTTCCAGGCGAAACGAGAAGGAAGACCCCAGGATGAGCGTCTCCGGCTCATGCGCGAGCACAATGCGTACTTACAAGGAGAGCGCGCCAGTGACGTGGAGCCTGCGGAGGTCGTACGTCTTCCACGCGCTGTTTCGCTGCCGCCGATGGGGAAGACAGCCGCGTACATAGCGGCGCTGAAAAAGAAAAGGAAGGACGGGACGGAAGAGCCTGATGAAGACGAGTCCGACGAAGCTGATGACTACGAGGCAGCAGATAAAGAGGAAAAGATGCCTAAAGGCAAAGGACGCGCCAAAAAAGAAAGGGGCGACCAAGTCAGCCTCCACAAAGACGAAGAAGCTCCTGCAAGAGAAGAAGAAAGCCAAGGAAGCAGCAGCAGTTGCTCACGCAGCTTCTGCTGCCACCAAGAAGAAGTTGGTGGCGATGTAAGAACGGTTGCGGCTGTTGAAGGAGGGGAAACGTGGTGCTGAGGCTCGTGCTGCAGCGGAAGCGCATCTCCAGCAACTATTGCAGCAAAAGAGTGAGATAGCTGACACAAATAAGAGGATGAGGGATGCCGTGGTGCGTGATTCACGGAAGAAGACAGGAAAGAAGAAGCGGACGTCCAGTCCACATACCGCTGTAAGAGAGGACGATGCGGACGACTTCAGTGAATCATCAGGGTAAGATAGTTACGGGATGTGCGTGGTAAGCTGTACTAACGATTGTGGTGTTCTGCGTGTAGATCTGCTTCTGCGAGTAGTGCTAGTGTTGGAGGACGTACGTCAGCACCGCGTCCAGCGGCTCGGTATGCGATACAAGAATGGTTATACAACATGTTTGTTTAGAATATGCTGTATCTAACCCCATGTTTGCTTACGGAGGGCGCTTTAATTGGACTATATAGGCGATCCCGAGGACGATGACGAGTCAGTGATTGTGCGAGAAAATCCGACAGAGCACATTGTCGACGGTGCTTTGGACTCGGAGGTGGAAGGAGATAGCTCCGACTCTGCGAGTTGGTACTTGGAGGACCACGAAGATGAAGACGAAGAAGACGAAGAAGACGAAAAAGAGGATGGAGATGAGCTGGAGGACGAGAACGAGGACGAGGACGAGATTGAGGGAAAAGATGCGCTTGTTGGAGCTGCAATAATTGCTCGTCGCAAGATGAAGGAGGCAAAGAGACTGGCAGCAAAGTGGCTGAAGGAGGCAGTGGCCAAGTTGCCGCGCGACTGGAAGACAACGACAGCGAATTTGGACGTGCTGACACCAGATGAGATGTCGGTGCTCGCACAAGACCCGGCGGCTCTGAGCAAGGTGCGCAAAAGAATCACGGTAGGTTGCTTGTTTCTATACATGCGTGATATACAACATGGATATTGACGATCATGTTGTATATTCCATCATTAGACCCCAATACGTTCCCAGAAGATGTCGATTATCCTGGGTTGTTCAAAGGGAAGTACGAGCCTACAGACGAGTTGATGGAGCGAGCAGACTCGCCATTGAACCTGCTGTTCTTCTTTATACCCAGAAGCCTGTGGATAAAGTTCGCCGACGAAAGTAATCGCTATTATGATCAGCACCTGAATGAGCGAATCGATCGCATTTACCATAAACAGAGAGAGCAAGGGAAACCAGTAACGCGAGAGGAGGTCTTGGAGACTGAAATGAAACAGCACAAGCCAATCAAAGGTTTTGAGATTGTCAGGGTCATCGGATTGCTGACAGCCCGTATGTTGATCCCGCAGCCACGCCGTTTCGCGGATCATATGTCTACTACACCGGTTGGAGCCGACCCTGCTGGCACATTTGGCCGATACATGTCAAAAGGACGTTTCGGGACGATCATGCAGAACTTACACTTTTCAAACAACGCAGATTCCAAGCCGCGACGGACAGAGCCTGGAAAGTGAGACCTGTAGTGGAGACGATGCAGCGTACGTTCTCGCAGGTTACAGCATGCCGCCTGTTCTCGCGTTTGATGAGGCTGTCATTCCATCTCGAAGTCGTCACAACGTGACCAGGCAATACCTCAAGGATAAGCCCCATAAGTGGGGTACAAAGCTCTTTATGACGTGCTGTGCGGATACGGCCTACTGTATCCGGTACGTCAAGATCCATTGTCTGGTTTCGAAGTTCTCCGTGGCTTCATAATGAAGTCCGCGGAGATCTTTTTTTGGCTAAGTTGGACATGTTGTATAATAACCCGTGCTGATATATTTTGTTGTTGTATTTGACTACATGAACAGGTTGGAGGTTTACTGCGGAACGAATCAGCACGAAAGTGAGCTGGACGGTGAGTCACCAACCAAATTCTCCTCTCCGCAAATCCAAATTCCGGTTCTGCTGCCACTCTGTGTAACCTGCACGAGGTCCTCCCGGCTCCAATAGACTGGGTGTTTCACGTGGTCGTAACCGACCGCTTTTACACGTCCGTGCAGCTAGCACTGCAGCTGCTGAGTCGTAACGTATACAGTGTGGGACCATCCAAACGAACAAGAAGTGGTTTCCGAAGGAGCTAAAAGCTAAGAAAAAGAATCGCCCTTCTGGCGTTGCGCGTGGAACTACTCAGATTGCTGTGGCAAAGTGCTGCCCAGAATTGACTGCATTGCGGTGGTGGGATCGCAAGGCCGTCTACCTTCTAGCTACAGGTGGCAGCAGAGCGCTAAAGACTTGCGGTACGATACATTATAATTTGATCTTTGAGTTGCAGCTAATTTCATATTTCTATATGTGTAGAGCGCCGTCTGAGAGGTGGAAAGAAAGTCGTTGTCCCCTGCCCGTCGATGGTGCAAAATTACCAGCGCTGGATGGGTGGGGTCGACATACACGACCAGCTTCGCCCCCAACGCTATTAGCTACATCTAGCTGTTGTATTCCGTAAATACTACAAGGCCATTTTCCTGGGTCTCGTCGATATGGGTTTAGTGAATGCCTATATCGTCTATCCAGAGGCCCAGAAGTGAACTGATCAGCCGCCTGCGGACCACGCCAAGTACCTACGGATTTTACAAGCGCAAATGCTGGAGCTAACGGCTGCTGTCTTTGCTGACCAGGTATCTACACTAAGTCTGACATGTTGTGTTGTATATTGACATGTTGTATATTCCCATGTTGTATATGTAGATGCTGTCGCCGGGACCTC
>JAIKVB010001863.1:0-10483 GCA_024679045.1 Phytophthora brassicae
GGCTGGCACACCTTGTGGAGCTATTCCCAGAACAAGTGGTTCAGAACGCGAACTTGCAAAATTGGTACATTGTACCAGTCCGGTTTTGACCAATTAGAGTAGCTTTTGTGTTTTTGCGAAGAACGCGTTCTCCACCTGAACAAGGGCCGCTTTGTTTTAAGAGTGATGGTCAGTGCAACCAACACGAAACCTATCATACAACATACCAAATGGTATATATCCCCACTCGAAGTCGCGCATTTTGCGCCACAAGCTCCTTTCACTTACAATCCCACCCCTTTTGCAAGATATGTTGATGAAGCTGCTTTCCCTGCGCGGTCCCGCCGTCTCCGCCGCCCGGTTCAGCTCCGCCGCGCGCGCGCAGAACCCGAACGTGTTCTTCGATGTCTCTATCGGTGGTAAGCCCAGTGGACGTTTGGTATTCGAGTTGCGCGCGGACGTGGTGCCCCGGACGGCCGAGAACTTCCGCCAGCTGTGCACAGGCGAGGCGGGCGTGGGCTCCAGCGGCAAGGCTCTGCACTACAAGGGCAGCGCCTTCCACCGCATCATCCCCAACTTTATGTGCCAGGGCGGCGACTTCACGCGCGGCAACGGCACAGGCGGCGAGTCCATTTACGGAGAGAAGTTCGCTGACGAGAAGTTCGAGCTTAAGCACGAGGGTGCGGGCATCCTGTCCATGGCCAACGCTGGACCCAACACGAACGGCTCGCAGTTCTTCCTGACTACCGTGGACTGCCCATGGCTGGACAAGGCCCACGTCGTCTTCGGAAAGGTCACGGAGGGCCACGACGTGCTCGAGGCCATGGAGGCTGTCGGCAGCCAGTCGGGCGCTACTGGGTAGGGTGTTTTTTAGAGTTTCTTTACTTGATTCGGAGAGAATATTGATGATTGTTGTGTCTGTCGTGTAGCGCTCCTGTGGTGATTGAGGACTGCGGAGAGCTGAAGGATTAAGACGTTCAGGCTTTGATACGAGAACTTTTTAAGTAATTCAAGTTCTGCTTTGTCTTCTGTTAGTTGGGTGTTAGGCTATGGAAGGTGAGACTGGCGACGGCTACACTGGATGGTTCTGTTGAGAGCAGGAGAAAGTTGTTCTTGGGGGTTAAACTCGGACAGGGTTTTAGCTTCAAGGTGCGGACTGTGTGGGAGTTGATGGGAATTAATTGGTGAAGGTTCAAATCGAGGATGGCCATATGTCCTTGTGTGTCCATCAACAGGATAGTTTCTTCAAGTTCGGGTGATTCAGGTCTCAGAGATACGTGAATACAGCGAAGCAGTACGGGGTTTCCAAGCTGAGGGCTGGTGAATGTAAGACGCTGTATCACGCTCTGCTGTACACAGTCGCGGATCGCCAAGCCCCAAGAAAACAGCGTTGACGCTTGCTGTTGGCTCTTGTCTTCATCGTCGGTGTTGTGGTTACAGGACTCCTGATTATGAGAGTACAAAACACGCACAATTTCAGGTGAAGAAGCTGCGATGAACACGGCTGTGGACTTGTCAAGAACTGGAGAACTAGTTAACCTCCACTCATCCATTGGTACGATGTTCTCTCCTTTCGATACGCTCATATCAGGCTCTGCGAACACTTTGACCACGTATCTCCCCTCTTTGTAGCGAGCAGGGCCCGAGTACTTCACCACAATAAGGAATGGATGAATATTCATGTTGCTGCCTCCCATCTGCACATCAATCGCCCCCACTTCCGCGTGCACCATCTCACTCTTTGCAAAAGATGGCAACCGTTTCCGCCGAGTGTAACCTGATGGCAGCAGATTCAGTTCTCGGTACACCACTTCTCCACGGCTATCGGTAATACGAGGTTTCGTTTTCATTCTAGCTTTCTCTGACGGTGTTTTTTTGGTTAGGCGGGCATGTGGCCGTGGTGGCGTCTTATGAACGCTCGGAGCTTCGTCGGTATGTTTCAAAGCATTGGAAATGTCCACAAGTATCAGAGTCTGATCATTCGCCACAATGAGAGCGACGGATGCTCCCACGAACACAATCCGATCAAATACCGCTCTGTCATCCGGTGAAGACTTTGCAGACGAAGAGGTAAGCTCAAACCGTGACAGCAACGTCATTTTACAAAGATCGAAGACTCGGAGAGAGCCATCGCTGTACGCAGCCATCACCATTGACTGGGGGATACCTTCAGGAGTCATGGAAAACGGATTTACTGCGAAACACGTGCAGGTTTCAGAATCAACCTGGAAATTGGCCACTTCTCTCGAAAGTTCTGGCATCCAAACTCGTATCATGTTGTCTTTATCGGAGCTTGATAGAAACACGGCGCCATCAAGTCCCCAGAATGCGTTTGTAGACGTAAAACGTTCGTTTCGATTGGAATTTGCCCAGGTTCCCCTCAGTATTTTTGCGGACGGTAGTGCATCGAACTGAACAAACAAGACAGTATCAGTTGTCGTCGCTATCCCAATATCACGAGCTGGATCGACTGAAAGACTGCGCAATGAACCACCATTCAGAGGAATTTTACACAAAAGCGACACACCTGCCCGTGCCACCCGTTGCCAGTCCACTTGCACACGTGAAGAGTGTTTTGTAGACACCATGGGAAGTCCGTGGACGTAAAGCACGTTCTCGTTTCTCGATCCTGTGATGATTAGCGACTTCCCAGCAGTCGTCACCCACTCCATGAAGTCGACTGTCTTCCGAGGAGCAGAGGTTTTCAATCTGCTGCTTCCCTGGATGCCGTTTTTCGCTTTGGATGGCAGTAGCAGAAGCTGCGTCGTTGCAATAAAGACACTGGACTTGAGATCGAAGAAATAGCAGTACCGATCATTGTCCACGCCTGCAAGGTAGCGCAATCGGTCCACATTGCCATCCTGGTTGTAAAGACTGATCAGCTGAACTTGCGTCGGAAAGGGACCAATTACTGGCTGGAGATCAACTTTCACTGTACTTTGGAAGTTCACAGCATCTTGAACTACGACATCTTGAAAAACGGAAAGTTTGCTAACGCTGCGGTTCTCGCACGAAAACAAAAGGAATTCCGAGTCACTAGGCGCTACAATCTGTCGAATCGATGGTATTTTCAAGTCATTGGAGTTCATACTCGACCAAATAATCCTTCCAAGTGCCACGCTTGCAACAATCACTGCATCGCGCTGCTGGAGAGGGATTCTTTCAACTCGACAAGCCATGCATAGGAACAATTCAGTCGACTTGTGATGGGATTGCTGAGCAAACGCCAGAGCGGAAACACCGCAAGTGTCTGACAGGAGTTTAATCAAAATGCCATCGCTGTCAAGTATCAACTTGGAGTTTGTATCGGTGGATGATTTATCCTCGCCACGAGCAAGTAATTGAATTAAAACAGCGTCATACTTGGATGAGATGGCTGCTAGATACTTGCCATTCGGTGACAACGATAGTAGAACAATGTCTCTTGATGAAGATTGCGCTCCAACATTATTCAAGTCGTGATCTGCGCATTTATCGAGATCAAAACTAAACTTTTGCTGTCCAGAAGCAATATCCTCCACAACAACGACAGAGTTTGTTGTGTAGAGTAATTTTCCTGTCGAGTACGACCAAAGGAAGTTTGACGGATCAAAACCTCCAACAACACTGGAAAGAACCAATTCACCGCAAAAGTCACTAGACCAATTCAAAGCCAGAGCTGGAGCGTCAACTTCATTTTGTTCCGTCTTGCTGAGGATACTGTCAGCTCTTCCACACTGTTCATCTTTACATGAACTCAACATGAAAGCATCACCATCAAGACGCAATCGGAAGTTCGGCTTGGACGTAGTTGCGGGGTATATCTCGTCAGTGTTATTTTCTCCATCACGCTGATTGTTATCATGGGCATTTTCACGCTGACCAACATCGTACTGCATGCCACCGCTCTTCGCTCTTGGTGACAATGGTGACGAATCTCCGTGGAACTGCCAGATGCAGATTGCACTGGACTCTCCAGTTGCAATAACCCTCTTGCCGTCTTTTGTGAAGGCTAAACCATTCACTTTCCCTGCATGTCCGATAAACGATTGGTGCATTCGAGCAATACGTCCTTTATCGTCCCAGTTCCAAACACGAAGAGAACCATCGGTGCCTCCTGTGGCCATATACTTTGCGTTTGCACTCATAACAAACGCACTGATACCGTCTTGACCCAGTAGAGGCATCGACTGTACGTATTTCCTGGATGGCAAAGAGAAAATATGAAGCCGATCACTTGCAGATAACACCAACAATTCCGTCGAGTGGTTTGAGAAACGTACGAGTTTTAACATCTCATCATGCCCACTCGTCAGTTTTGGAGGTTGAACTGTAGTCACCACACGCAGTGAACAGGGATCAATCATGATGATTCTTTGACGGTCACTACTGACTATTGCCAACCATTTCTTATCATCGCTAACTTCAAAGCGGCCATCATCAGGATCCAAGTCCACAAGCAGCATTTTAAGAGGCAGATAATCTTGCTGGCGTGCATCATACAGACACAATTGTTTTCCTGCGCCAGAAGTGAATAAATGCACTAACTTCAAAGCGGCCATCATCAGGATCCAAGTCCACAAGCAGCATTTTAAGAGGCAAATAATCTTGCTGGCGTGCATCATACAGACACAATTGTTTTCCTGCGCCAGAAGTGAATAAATGCTGGGAATCGGCGTCGAATTCGATGTAAAGAATTGAACTCTCGTGTTGCCGCAGTTCGTGAAGCATACTCGATGACACAATATTCTCTTTACTATTGTCATTATTCAAAGTCTCGACTGTCGTGTGATGTACATTGAAGATACGAGTGGAGCCTGAAGCGAAACCAACAGCAACAATACCAGTATGTACTGGAGAAGCAGCAAGACAAGTCACTCGTTCTTGCTGCATGTCAAACTCATACAATTGATGACCTGATGAAGTATCCCAAACTCGCAACGTATTATCAGTAGAAGCCGTAATAAACTCACTATCAGCAGTCCCAAGGCGAACATCCTCAAGCAGTAACGACTCAAGTGGAGACCTCCACGGTGCTGGTGCCAATGCAGTTATCTCCTTCGTGTGAGATCGCAGCAAAGTCGTATAATTTTGATCTGCGATATCTAACACCCCAATAGCGTTATTACGACTTCCCACGAGCACTTTCATGCCATCTGCAGATACATCCAAAGAGCTGACACCAGCTTCATGTTGAGCTTCCAAGAAGAAATCCGTAAAGTCCAATGGCCAGACACGTAAGAAACAGTCGTCGGAGCCAGTGATGCAAAAACCTTCATTGACAGACAAGCAGTTGATTCGGGCATCGTGAAGCTGATATACACACAGAACCTGTTTCAAGTCATAGTCAATCACAAGCAAAGTCCCTAGACTTGACATGATATACACACAGAACCTGTTTCAAGTCATAGTCAATCACAAGCAAAGTCCCTAGACTTGACGCAACGTAAAGCGGTCGCACACGAGAAATGTCAGTTGGATGGGATTCTACGATAGTATCAAAACCGATATCGGTGAAGATAGTTCCACGTGAATATTCGTTCAGAATGACGGGAGAACCGGTTAAGTGGCTTGTGTTCGGGTTCACCCGCCAATAGCGAATATTCTCCCGACCACAAGATACGAGATGGTAATTATCGTGAGGTTCGTACGGTGCAAAAGCGATTCGGTCAATGCCAAAGTCTGAAGTTTGTCGTGCCAAGAGACTGACTGCACTAGCTGAAGAATCCTCTTGTCGAAGGCAAGAACAGTCCCAAATGAAAATTTGGGTGCGAAAACACTCATCCCGACCAACAACACACAGGAGAAGACGTCGCTTTGAAGACGAAGAGAAACATAAAGCGTGAACTCCTTTGGTTTGAGCTTTCACGACAGTTTTACACTCGCGACTAGCGAGATCCCAGAGTCTGACTCCATAATTCAGTGTCGACTCTGTTGGAAGTTCTGCTGATGCTAAAAAATCTCCATTGTTCGTGACTGCTAGAGCGGAGATAGAAGCTGAATGGCCATACAAAAAGTTCTCACGAGTGGCGATGGCTGAACCTGAACTCTCCACAGAACCTTTTACAGCTTCTGTACTGATATTCGTTTCATATACACGTTGAGACCTGCTTTGAGCAGTGTTTTCACAAAATTCTCGGATAATAATCGTTGATGAGCTGGTGTAGATGCAAGCCGAACCGTCAGGAAGCCATAACAACATACGTGCTAAGTCGTTTGAAAATCCGATGACTCGATCAAGTTCCAGAATTGGATCTGGCCACTCTTGTTTCGTCGATGAAGAAACGATGCGGGATCGTAAACCTCTCTTGGTTAGAGCTGCAAACCGCATCGAATGTGAATCAAGTGGTGATTGATATGCCATATCCATAGACTCTTGGTTGGCGTTGAGGTTAAAGACACCTGCATCTCGCAGAATCCGATCTGCCTAAATAATTAAACACAAGTGAGGTAATCTGTCAATAAAAATGGTTTTTTTCAAGATTGAACGCACCTTAGAAAGGATTTCATTTCGGTCGCGACGGAGGTTTGAGTCTCTAGTTTGTGGTGAGATATTCGTAGCAGCTTCGATCTCCTGAGGTGAAGAAACCTCTTCAGTCTCTAGTTTGTGGTGAGATATTCGTAGCAGCTTCGATCTCCTGAGGTGAAGAAACCTCTTCAATATCAATATTATTGTGATTGATAGGCGTGGACTCAATGGAGTTTCGACGTTCTCGAATAGCGGATTTGGGAGTAGCAGCGATACGTAAATCTTCCTGTTTGATCGGATCAAGACGCGGGTGATCAAGGGACGGACTCACTTCTGAAGGAATTCCAAGCCAACAATATTGGTCGCCAAAAACACCAGGAAAGCGAAGGTTGGCAGGCAATGTCTAAGTCAACAGAGAACAAGGTTACAGTAGGTATCGTAATGAATACGGTCAAGAGCGCAAAGTACCGTTGGTGTGTACAATGTTGGAGAGACGAAGAAGTTGCGTAAATTCATTGATGCACACAATGTGATAGTCTGTAGGATAATAATTGTCTTTAATCAGAAAAAGAGAAATAAGACACCAGTGCAAATGATTTTTACCTTAAGATGTCGATAGGAATCTCTCGCATACTGATTAAACGAATGTAATTCCAGTAGTCTCACCATATCAACAACAACCACAGTCCATCGCTTATCCAATCTGTAACAAACACTACAATTATCACCTGCTTCTCGATGTAAAAGGTAGCAACTTTTGCACTAACATTAGAGGAACTCTCAGTGCCGTTCCGGTGCTCCGATATGTCTGATAAATGGAACTCAAAGTAAAGCGCAAGATTGTTTTCTTGCTCGTAACGAAATCGAGATGGATCGTCATCGGTTGATCTCGGACCCGTCTCACTTGAAGATAAGCATATCGCCCCGTAAGACCCAGACCATGCATTCCTTTCGTTGCATCTCTAACGTTAAAAAGTCACTTTTAATGTCAGAACTGTAGGTAATTGATCAATATCAACAACTCAAACCTTGGAACTCGTAAGTAATTCGTAGCAGCGATCGCTCCACGGATCCGAAATACGTTTTTGTGGATCTGCTGGTCCTGAGTCTGCTCCACTTCCCCCTGAACGTGCCAACCAACGTTACGGTGGGTCATCCCGTATTTGATCACCTCTACGTATGGATCCTGCCATACTGTTACAACAATGGTGAGCCATAATAAAATCCTTAGGCTCGTTGGGTGAAATCCTGCTTACCTGGTGCCACCGACGCCATGAGAGAATTTCTAGGATATGACCTTTCACGTACAGTAGAATGAAATAATAGGAGACTGGTCACTTGATTATGTGGTATGCAATTAATATTGCGGCTAAAGAATCATTGTGTCAATAAATTTCGTACCATTATCGTTTGCCTCAATGTCTGAAACTCGTACACTATCTGACGGACGTTTGTATGCTTGTGCTCGGTTGGTATTGTGCTCCCCTATGTAAAGTTTTCTTGCTCAGTCTTTCTTCCACATCGATTCAGGAAAAGCTCCACTACTTTGCTGACACGCGGAGTTTGAAGACCCGAAGGTGCTAACCTGCTCCTCGCTTACCGCATCCGGCTTGTGGAGGATCGGTGTATCTTGTCCTAAAGTGTTTATGACGTTGCTTGGTAAAGTTTTGTGGTGTTGGTAGTAATTAACTCATGAACTCTTAAAAAAGCAACGTTAAAGTGAACGCACGGTCCGAGGAGGATCGGTGTATCTTGTCCTAAAGTGTTTATGACGTTGCTTGGTAAAGTTTTGTTGTGTTGGTAGTAATTAACTCATGAACTCTTAAAAAAGCAACGTTAAAGTGAACGCACGGTCCGAAGCACTATATCGACGAAGCACGCAGAAGCATTTTCCGAGTGTTCAACTGGATAAAAGGGTGCGGGAGATGAAGACTACGGTGGCCCCTCCTAGTGAGGTCGAACCTGTACCGGCGGGTTAGCGTAGGCGTTGCCATTTGCGGGGTAGCGTCAGTCCGCGAGAATCGGCAAGAAACCGGCGGCGAATTCGGGTTTTCACCTCCTCGCGCCTTTCGTAAAGCATTTCGTCGGGTATCCACTCGTCCGATTCATCCGTGTCGTAATAGTAGGAATAATAATCCTGGTAGGTTCTCTGCGGTAAGTTCGCACTGCATTCACTGGCATACGAAGTGTGTGCAAACAAGAACTTCATCTCTTCCATGGTGTCCACAATATCCTCAATCTCCCCACTGCCATCATGAATGTAATTCCGGCAAAGAACGCTGTCACCGCGGAGTTCGACGCCCCGATCAGTTAGCGCGTCCACCATCCGTCTGTACCGCTCGGCTTGTTGCGCAAGAAGGATTTTGGTACCGGTACTTCGGCCCAAATACTTCACAAACTCAGATGGTAGCGTCTTCAAGAACGCATTAAGTTCCTCCTGCGTCCGACGCCGTTCTTCCCTCTCCTCCACCTCCCTCGCTCTGGCATTGGCAATTTGGTCAGCGTCTCCTTCGCCGTCAATGATATACCGGTTGGCGGCGTACGATATCGGGCGATTCTCAATGTTTCTTTTAGCAAAAGCAGCGATTAGGAGCTCATATCGTGCGGCCTGTTGTTCGACGACTTGTTCGCTGGTCGCTTTCGCTTGATTGGCCGTTAAATAGTCGACGAAAGCTTGGGGAAACTGCAACAGCACCGCTCGGTACTCTTCTTCCTTTTTGCGCTTTGAAATCGCCATCTTCCTTCTACGTTGGATCTTCCCAGCCAACATTTGTAGCCAAGCCATCTTGGACCCGAATGTCGTTTGCGCAAAACGCTCCATGTCCTCGTACTCGAATAAGCTGTAGTGTCCTCGGCGGTAAGGGCTGAGATAACGTTTGTGTGGCGCTTTGCCGATGTCCTGAATGCCGTACAATCTCCGTGCATTAGTCGTGGTAACTCTAGAACAGAAGGACGGATCTTTCACTTGATTGCAGGCAAGACAACGTCCATTGGCGATAGCGAGCTCGTCGTTCTCGCACGAGCAGCAGATGGAGCTGACCAACGCGTCGCTACCAGGGTAACGTCCACTTGTGATGGACTGAAGCTTGACAATCGACTGATTGCTCAGGAAACTGAGTACATTGGCAAGGACGTCGACGCCGAGTAGTTCAAAGCAGCAGTCTCGTCGCTTGGGTCTTTTCGTTGCACATTTGTTCTGGTGCAGCTTGAGGCCGCGCGGCTTGAAGGCTTTTAAGCAGAACTCGCACTCAATTGCAGTCGCTTTCACCTGCGTGGAGCTGCTTACGTGTTTGCGCTTGGTTGCCATCTCTGCGAGGATATCAAAAGCTGGAATGCGCACTTTCCCCGTCGAAACCCAAGCCCTGTACATGTACATGTACTAATGGGTACAATTACTTAGAAAAAATGCGCAAAAATATAAGTATATGTATATCCTTCGGGCTCAAGGGGCTAATTAGTGGGTACAATTACCTAGAGGGCTTGGGTTTCGACCGAGTGACAAGCGCATTTTATTAACGATATTAGAGCTACCGAATTGGGTCCTGCGTAATAACCACCGTAGTATTACTACGTCACCGTTCACTCTAATTTGTCGTGCTTCGAAATTAGTCATGCTTCTGCCCTTTTCGTGTCACCTCATCCGACAAAAAAATCCTAAAGAACTCAAAAGAGCGTAAATACGGTGGATTTGAGTATATCACGGCAAGCCGATGCAAATCATGGTCTTGCATTACACAACAAACAAGAAGTGTTGTAGCAAAAGCTGATTAAAAGTTCGGTTTGTGCCAAGAAAAATCGTAAACCACTATTAGTCATGGCACGACTAATTAGAGTGAACGGTGTAGTACTTCGAAGTACTACACTATGATAACGTTAGTATAATTGTGCAGGCAAAAGCAAGACACGAGATTCCGCACTGAGATCAGCATCTATTAATACCGATATTGTGTGTGAATAGAAAGGTTTCGAACCCCGCAATACCCTCACTTTTCATTCACACAGCGAAATGTACGGGCGAGGGTAGTGACAACGCGGCTGACTTTTCGAGAACAAATC
>JAIKVB010001864.1:0-10482 GCA_024679045.1 Phytophthora brassicae
CTTGAACTCATTTACGAGGGCGTCAAGTACAACATCAAGGCGTGTCGTAGTGGCCCCATCCAATTCACACTCTTCTGTAACGATACGTACGTGCAAGTGGAGATCCGTACGCTCTCAGATGGTGGTTTCCTCGTCCTGTTGAACGGCAAGTCACACGTTGCGTACGCTACGAAGGAAGCTCAAGGTCTTCGTCTTGTGGTTGATAGCCACACGTGTGTGTTCACCAAGGAGTACGACCCCACACGTCTCGTGACCAATACCGCCGGTAAGTTGGCTCGTTATCTGGTTGATGATGGCGCCAGTCTACGTCGTGGTATGCCGTACGCTGAGATTGAAGTGATGAAGATGTACATGCCGTTGCTTACCCCGGAGGCTGGTACTATCCGTCTGCTTAAGTCTGAAGGTGCTGTCTTGGCACCTGGTGACTGCATCGCTACGATGGAGCTAGACGATCCTTCATGTGTTAAGAAGTCGGACGTATACATGGGCAAACTCCCGTCGTCAGACAACACGAACGGAAACAGCACCAAGTCTGTACACAAGATGCGTAAGGCGTTGACTGTACTTAAGAGCGTCATGCAGGGCTTTTACGCCCCGGAGGATCTCACGCAGAAGGCTCTGGTCAACTTGTTCCAGGCCTTGACGGAACCTCTTCTTCCTGTGGAAGAGACCAAGGAGGCCATGTCATCACTGGCTGGACGTATTCCTCTCGAAGTGTTCGCTAAGGTGACGGACAAGATCCAGACGTTCAAGAAGGCTGTGGCGGAGGAGCCCACGGCTAAGCACGAGTTTAACGTCGCTGAGGTGGCTGAAATCCTCGACGAGCACAAGAAAACGCTGTCTACGGACCGTCAACGTTCGGACTTTGAAGCTGCTGTGGTGGCTCTCCAACAAACACAAGAAAACGCTGTCTACGGACCGTCAACGTTCGGACTTTGAAGCTGCTGTGGTGGCTCTCCGTGATATCGCCATCAAGTACAAACACGGTCTGCAGTCTGGTGAAGAGGCGGTGCTGACGGACCTGATCAACGAGTACTTCACGGTGGAGACTGTGTACGCTAGCTCGCACAACATTGAAGATGTGGTGATGGCTCTGCGTCAGCAGAACTCGGCTGATCTGAACCAGGTTTTCTCTATTGCGCGTTCCCACAAGGCGTTGGAGACGAAGAACAAGCTACTGCTGCAACTTCTCGCCCAGATGTCGCGTGGAACTCCTCGAAAATCTATGAAGACGGCGTCGTTTGTGCCGCTGCTCGAGAAACTCGCCACGTTTAAGGAGAACCAGTATTTCGATCGA
The DNA here is from genome assembly GCA_024679045.1 of Phytophthora brassicae. Classification (NCBI taxonomy): domain Eukaryota; phylum Oomycota; class Peronosporomycetes; order Peronosporales; family Peronosporaceae; genus Phytophthora; species Phytophthora brassicae. The sequence continues at coordinate 1,298 of JAIKVB010001864.1, forward strand.
TGAAGACGGCGTCGTTTGTGCCGCTGCTCGAGAAACTCGCCACGTTTAAGGAGAACCAGTATTCGCTGGTGGCTTTAGAAGCGCGTCAGCTTTTGATTGACAACAAGATGCCGTCGTACCGTGATCGTCTGAGTCAAGTGGAGAAGGTACTCAAGAATTACCTTGCGGATGAAGCTTCCACCGACCTTCCTGCTGCTTGTGCTCACTTGTTGGACCAGTCGCAGCCGCTTTTCGATCTGCTTATCTCACTCCTCGACCATGAAGACCAGCAGATCCGTGAATTGGCTCTTGAATTGTATGCTCAGCGTGTGTACCGCTCGTACCTCATTGAATCGATGGAGACCATGAGCTTTAACGACATCTTCGCCAAGACTTTCCAGTTCAAATCGCCTGTTGTTGATGCTCTGGCGGTCGGTGTCGCTCCTGCCGAGAGCTACGACGACTTGGCGAGTCTGTTGCGCCGTAACAGCTCTGCAAGCTCTTTGGACCTGGCTGAACACGCCACAGAGGAGAGTAACGAAGAGTCTGCGGAGAAGCCGCTGGCCAAGTCGTCTGAAGGATACCAGAAGATCTCGCCGGACTTTGAGCGTCACGGCGCTATCATTCGTCTTACGAACTTGGAGTCTTTCCAGAAGTCGTTCACGGACGTCATGACTCTCTATCCGTTAGCGAAGAAGACGCTCTCAGTGCGTAAGGACCCACTTGTCAACGTTCTGCACGTGATTCTAGTGGACGAATACTCGGAGGAGTCCACCTTCTTGGAGCAGTCGGAGGCTTATCTGAAGTCAATGGACCAGCAATTACGCGCCCACAACATCCGCCGTGTTACGTTCTCGGTGCGTCCTCAGAACATTGAGAGCGTCACGGTGCAAAACGCTGATATGGCCTTGTACCCAAACATCTACACGTTCCCTGGCCGTTTGAACTACAGTGAGGACAAGATTGTGCGTCACATGGAGGCGCCGCTGGCTTACAAGCTGGACCTGCGTCGTCTGAAGAACTACAGCGTCACTCCTCTGGGGTCTGAGAACAAGAATGTGCACTTGTATTTGGCCAAGATGAAGGAGTCTGACTCACACATTGTGACTGACCGTTTCCAGCGTATCTTCGTTCGCGCTGTGGTGCGTCAACTGGACCACGATGGTAGCGGCTCTCGCTCACAGTACGATGCCTACCCAGGTCCGGAACGTTCGTTAGTGGACGCTCTTAACGCTCTGGAAGTGAACCTCGCCAACCCTCTGGTCAAGAAATCATCGCTGTCGACCAAGAACAACCACGTCTACCTCAATATCCTTCCACAAGCAATTGTGGACCCGCAATACCTCGAAGGTGTGATCCGCATTCTTGCTTATCGTTATGCTGAGCGTTTGGAACAGCTGGGAGTGTCCACGGTGGAGCTCAAGATCATCGCGCGCTTTAACAGCGAAGCACCAGCGATCCCTGTGCGTCTTGTAGCTGAAAACCCCACTGGTTACGTGGTTCGTGTCCAGGCGTACGTCGAAGCTGCTGGCCACGATGAGCCTATCTTCACCTCTATCGGTGACGAAACCCACGGAGAACTTGATGGTATGCCCGTCACGACGCCGTATCCAGTTGTGTTCCCATTCGACAAGAAGCGTCAGATGGCCAAGGTCATGTCTAACACCGTCTATGTGTACGACTTCTTGGAGCTGATTGAGTACAATCTGCTGCGTCAGTGGCGCAAGTACGTACAGCAACGTACTCGTGGTGGAGCGAAGATCACCATCCCGAACCTGTTGATGGAGACCCGTGAGCTGATCCTCGATACGACGGGCAAGTCTCTAGCGGAGACGACGCGTCCGCGTGGCCAGAACGACATCGGTATGGTGGCGTGGCTGTTGACGCTGTATACTCCGGAGTTCCCGGATGGACGTGAGATCATCATCATTGCCAACGATATCACGTTCAAGGCCGGTTCCTTCGGTACCCGTGAGGACACTTTGTTCGATTTGGCTTCGAAGTTGGCTCGTTCCAAGGGCATCCCGCGCTTCTTCTTCTCGGCTAACGCTGGTGCTCGTATCGGCATGGCTGAGTCCATTAAGGCTCTGTACAAAGTGAGCTGGAAGGATGAGAACAACCCGATCAAGGGCTTCGAGTACCTGTACTTGACACCTGATGATTACAAGGTTGCATCGGCTGAGGGCTCCGTTAACGCCACGTTGCAGGTCACCAGTACTGGTGAAGAGCGCTACGTATTGAACGACATTGTGGGTCGTGAAATCGACTTGGGTGTCGAGTGTCTGCGTGGCAGTGGAACCATCGCTGGTGAAACCTCACGTGCCTACCAGGATGTATTTACGCTCACGTACGCTTGCGGCCGTAGTGTCGGTATCGGTGCTTACTTGGTTCGTCTGGGTCAGCGTACGGTGCAGAACGCCACCCACTCCCCGATCATCTTGACGGGTTACCAGGCTCTGAACAAACTTATGGGTAAGGATGTGTACACTTCGAACGACCAGTTGGGTGGTGTCAAGATCATGCACACGAATGGTGTGACGCACTTGACAGCCAAGAACCATTTGTCTGGTATCTATTCGATCCTGGAGTGGTTGAGTTTCGTTCCGGCGGTGCGTCGTGGTCCACTTCCGATCCGTGACGTGACGGGTCTGGATGAGATCGAGCGTACTGTGGACTTCTGTCCTAAGGACAAGAGCACGCAGTATGACCCTCGTGCTCTTCTTGCCGGTAAGATTGACGAGACCTCGGGTAAGTGGGTCTCCGGTCTTCTGGACAAGGATTCGTTCCGTGAGACGCTCGACGGCTGGGCGAAGAGCGTCATTGTCGGCCGCGGTCGTCTCGGTGGCATCCCGTGTGGTGTCGTGGTCACGGAGGTACGTACGTCTGAGAAGATTGTCCCTGCTGACCCGGCAGCTCCGGCGTCACAGGAGAACTTGATGCAGCAAGCTGGTCAGGTTTGGTTCCCGGACTCGGCCCACAAGACGGCTACTGCTATCAAGGACTTCAAGGGTGAGGACCTGCCGTTGTTCATCCTAGCAAACTGGCGTGGTTTCTCTGGTGGCCAGCGTGATATGTTCGATGAAGTGCTCAAGTTCGGAGCTGCCATCGTGGATGGACTCGTCAACTATGAGCAGCCCGTGTTCGTGTACATTCCGCCATTCGCTGAGCTTCGTGGTGGCGCTTGGGCCGTGGTGGACCCCACTATTAATGAGGGTATCATGGAGATGTACGCTGACCCACAAGGTCGTGGTGGTGTGCTGGAGCCGGCCGGTCTTATTGAGATTAAATACCGCAAGAAGCAGCTCCTGGAGACCATGCACCGTCTAGATAGCAAACTCAAGGAACTCTCTTCTCGTCTGGCTGAATTGTCTCCTGAGGAGAAGGAGACTGAAGGTGCCAAGATCTCAGCTGAGATCAAGACTCGCGAGGAAACTTTGCTGCCGATCTACGTGCAGGTGGCGACGGAGTTCGGTGACCTGCACGACACGCCTGGCCGCATGAAAGCCGTGGGATGCATCCGTCAAGTGGTGCCCTGGTCGAACTCGCGTAAGTTCTTTTACTGGCGTCTGAAGCGTCAACTTGCAGAGTTCACACTGCGTCGTCAAGTGGTGTCTGCAAGTGCCGGTGGCCCGCGCGCGACGACGTTCGTGGGCGCGGAGCAGGTGCTTAAGGGCTGGTTCACGGAGGCTGTGAATGGTGGTCGTGTACCTCGTCAACAGAACGTGTCCGTGTCGGAACTATGGTCTCACGGTGACTCGGAAGTGCTCTTGTGGTTGTCCAGCGATAAAGAGTGGATCGCTTCGCGTGTGGCTGAACTGCGTCAAGAGCAAATGGCTTCGCAAGTGGTGGATATTGGTCGTAAGGACCCCAAGGCTGCCGTTGCTGGCATTCTGGAGTTGCTCAACTTGCTGAGTGTCAAGGACCGCGAAGAGGCTGTGGCTGCACTACGTCGTGGTTCCATCTTTCACAAGTAAGAGAAGAGGTAACTAGGATAGTTTGCATGAGTTTTACTACATAACAAGAGGGAGAGTTTTCGAGTGCGCGTGGCCATGTAGATAACAAGAGAAATGGGAATGAATATGTATCGCTTCGTGAGACTCAAATGCCTTGAAAATCAATGTAGAAAGTTGAGTTATAACGCGACTTACTACCGGTACCTAAATGGAGCCTTGACGTTGTTTCGCCAGCTCCTCCGCTAGCTCCTCATAACCAGGTGGACACGACATGGAGCGTTCGAGGCCTGCCAAGTCTGCCACTGATTTCACAGATTTGCCTAAGATACTGATATCATGAAGCTTCGTAATGGTAGCAATTGAAGACCCAATTTCGTCCTCACCTTCACCATCAACTTCACGAAGTTCCTCGCTGTTTTGCTCGTCATTCGCCGGTGGCGGGAGCGGAGTCGACACAGCTTCAAGTTTTGTCTTGGCAGCTGACACCAATGACCGATCGTGCATGTACTCACTCCAGTCGAGTTTCTTCGGTTCGGCTAGTTTGCCTAGATACGCTGAGAACTTCTTAACAAACTCGCGCACCTCCTTCTGTAGCTCAGCACGTTGGCGAGGCAGCTCATCCTGCGTGGCCTTGTACGTTGGAAGCAAACGGTAGAAGAGTGGGCGGACGGTCTTCAGCTCAATCATTCCAGCCTCCACGGAACGCACACCGAAGAAGGAAAACAGAGGGAACGACACCATAAGCAGCGCAATAGACGACCAGTACCAATCCGTGAACACCACAGCAGCAGCAAGATACATGAGCCAGAGCACCGGCACTGCCACGATAGAGAACTGAATCTTCTTGCTGAGAACGACGTCACGTGCCATGACCTTCACCTTGGAACCCTCAAGCGCCTTCTTCTGCGCCGTGTTCGCTACATAACGAGCCAAAAGACCCACAGGCGCGTTCAGTACAAAGGACGGAATCGACGCTAGCAGCAAAATCAACAGCCCGTAAAGCGCAGAGCCCAGAACGTCGTGGATTGTCCACCACGGAATGTAAGGCACTTGATGGTCTTTCAACCCCATATTGTGCAGCGTCTTGTAGTAGCCGTCCAGCTTGTTTCTCAGTGCTGCGAGATCTTCCTGAGCCTCAGGCACATCCTGCAACACCTTGTACCCCTCAGCAAAGCGGCGGTTGAGATCCTGAGTTTCCTTGGCAGACAAACGGACGCCTGAACGCTGGAACAGACGACGAGCCGTCAGAACCTCCTGCATGACGCCGTAGCTCGGCGTAGTCACAATCACCGACCGCATACTCTCCTCTATACGATGCAGGAAAGTGTTGCAAGCGATACGCTTGTCCTCCTCGTACGTGTCCATCAGTTGCTTGTCCACTGTGATAGGCGTACCGAATTCCACCGTCACGCGTCCACGGAAGCGATGACCTCGGAAGTAGTTTAGCCCCACAGGTACAACAGGAACATTAATGTTGTACTTGTCCTTGACGCCAAGTGCCATGACAGCGACACCAGCCTTAAGCGGTAGCAGATCTGTGCGGTCGTGTGAACCACCCTCTGGAAAGATACCGATACAATTGCCACGCTTCAAGTGCGTGTACACCTTCGCAAACGTCACCGATTGGTCCACGCGCTTCAAAATGCCGAATGGGGAGCTTTTAAGCACTAATTCCCCTTTGCCGTTCTTAAGCGGATCACTCAGCAGCAGTTGCGTGTCGTCCAGCACCTGCACGATCTTCACAGGTGAGCCAGAGTCTTGGACGCTCGTTCCTTGGAAGCGGATCTGATCTCCAGGCGTCACTTGCTTAGTGAAGCTCGTACCGTCGCCCTGGACAAGCCACAGCGGTGTTCCACTACTAGCACCGCCACTGGAAGAGCTCGCAGGCGTCACAGCCTCGTCACTGGTGAGTTTGATGTTGCCCACACCTACAGCTACTGAGTCTTGGGGACGCACCACCGGGATGCAACCCATAATGCGGGCTAAGTGACCTACAACAGGCAAGTACCACGACTTCTCAGCGATCATGAACCCCACTTTACGAGGACTCGTCATCATGACCACGAGACCGTCCACGAACTGGTTGGCGTGATTTCCTGTGAAGATGACGGGGCCCTCGGTCGGGACATTATCCAGTCCAATGAGATCCACACTCTTGAATGAGATACTGAGGATACTATTGAGGAAGACGCGAGTGGAGCGGTAGATGACGTCGGCTGCGTTATGGAACAGCAAACTCAGCATCGTTCCCACCGAAAGCAGACCCCAGTAGTACGAGGGAACACCTAGGAACTTGCTTACAGCCTTAATGGGACTGTTTGAAGAGGGAAATCGTTAGTACAGTATACAGAAGAAGAAAAAAGACGAGAACGGATAGAAACGTACTTGAGCGAGTCGACAGCCAGCATGAGAAGCAGCCACAGCGCTAGGAACTGCGTCCACGTGTCGTTAAGCACCTCCTTGTTGTGGAACTTCATGGTTTAAATCCTTCTTCTTCTCTTCTTCTTGTAAATAGGATTCTTGACTGTGCGGTTGGTGGCGGATCGACGAATGACCTGCCAGTTTCTCATAGATCGAAACATGAGTCAGTTATGATCTTTTTTAGCCAATCAGCGATTTTTTCTATCCCACTTAACGGGTTGCTGGTTTTTTATGGAACGTCTGCAAAACTGGTTCGCCACGCACTCGAATCGATGATGCATTTTGCCAGTCAAGCCAACGATCTCTGGCGGTACAGTACCGAGGGATTCCTATTGCGACGACTTCTTTTCTAAGTGGAAAACTTGATGTTGACGCATGCATTATTAGGCAGCAAAAATGCACCATAGACGTCAGCGCACGATTTCGAGCGTCCAGGAATCCTATAAGCACAAACAGCTTCATTTAACAAATTACTCCACTACGTGTACGAAAGCAACCGATTAACGAGATGCCACGTATTTTTCTTGTACGTTGGGAATCGCTACATTTGTAGCTTGGTCTCGTCACATCTGATCTATAGTCAAAAGTGCGTTTGTGCTGCTTCCATTTTTGTGTCAGACGGATCCTTTTCTGATAATTGTTTCATATACGGTATTACCCATACAGCTTACGGGGATCCGTAAAAAAAATAGACTAATGCAGCTTTGGTGTTTTTTTCAGAGTTCTTCAGCTGATTATTACATGAAATTCTGGGCTTGTGTGCTTTGTGCGCTTTAGCACCGTGAAGTCCACTGCGTGAACTCACTTCCCGTCACTCAGCGGCCGACTTACGTGTGGTTTTGCGCGCGAAGTCTTGAATCTCTTTACTAATCACTAGGTATCCGACATGGTTTTCTTCTAAAACGCCAATTTAACATTGCAACATAAGCTCCACTTGTCAGCCCAAAATTCTGCTATCAATAGGCAGCATTCACCAAAAAAGTAACGGAAGTGGGGCCTTTTGATTGCATTGTTCATCGGTCTTGCCTACTCTTCCATCTCATCGGACTGACAGCATCAGTAGAATTACCCACCCACCCCCAGTATGGCAGATCCGAGTATTCAGATTGTAGACGGCGTACTTCGCAAACTTCTGAGTGTGCAGGATAAACCCACACAGACCGAAGTCACAGACATTACCACGGATGAACTTCTGCTGTTGTGTCGTAAAGCTCGCACGGTTCGTACAGGCGACTTGAAAATTCTGCCTCAAAACAGTGTAAATCTAACATTTTTTGTTGATTTTGCACAGATTTTCTTAGAGCAGCCACCTCTCGTAGAAGTCCCAGCGCCAATTAACGTTTGCGGTGACACCCACGGTCAGTACTCGGACCTACTGCGGTTGTTTGAGATGGGAGGGTTCCCAGATGAACGGAGATATCTCTTCCTTGGGGACTATGTAGACCGCGCCATGCAAAGCATTGAAACTATTTGTCTGCTCTTCGCGTACAAGATCAAGTACCCAGAGCAGCTTTATCTATTGAGAGGAAATCACGAGTGTGCGTCCATTAATCGCATTTACGGCTTCTACGATGAATGTAAACGCCGCTACTCCGTCAAAGTGTGGCGTACATTTGGCGACTGTTTTAACTGCATGCCAATCTCCGCTGTTATTGCAGAAAAGGTGTGTTGTACCAGTTCTTACGGGTTATCAAGACCCGAACACTCATAGCGTCTTTATTGTTATTAAACTCTAGATTTTCTGTACGCACGGAGGACTATCACCGGATCTGTACACCCTCGACCAGATCAAGAACATCCGACGTCCGACAGATGTACCGGATGAAGGTCTTTTGTGTGATCTTCTGTGGTCCGATCCTGATCCTGAAAGTCAAGGATGGACTGAGAGCGATCGTGGTGTCTCGTACATCTTTGGTACAGATGTGGTGGACCAATTTCTACAAACTCACGACCTTGATCTCGTCTGCCGTGCGCACCAAGTTGTCTCGGATGGCTACGAGTTCTTTGCTGGACGTAAACTCGTGACTATTTTCTCTGCGCCAAACTATTGCAACGAATTCGACAACTCGGGTGCAATGCTCGTAGTGGACGAGAGTTTGCGATGTACTTTTAAAGTACTTGCTTCAGGTGACAAGCGTAAACAATCGAAAAAGGTTTAGATACAAACTCAAGTATTGTGCGGAAACCTATCATAAAAAGAGCAAATTAGTTTCTAAATCTGTTGTTTTAGCGGCGTTGTAGGATTTCTAACCGAGTCAAAAGTGGTCGAGAATGACTCTCATCGGGTTTTAGTTTAAGTGTCTTTGAGTCTTCGTCAGTTCCTTCTTCATCCACATCTTGAAACATAAGTGCAGTAGCAGTTGAAAGTTGCAAATTCGCTTCTTGATAACTATCACAAACGCTATTGCGTTTTTGCGAGAGTACAGCAATTGCATCTGATAAGCCATACTGTGTTCCGTCTCCATTAGCTCGAGCTCGTAATCTTGCTAGCTGACAAGTCAAAGCATTTGCTAGCGATCGATACGCATCAGCACGATACTGCACATTCTCGTATTTCTCGCAAAGCTGTACGAGAACATCACACTCAGTCAAGCGACATTCAAGCGCTTCAGTAGCTTCGCTCTCACTCTGTGGCTTGGAAATTGGACTTTCATACACGCTCACAATGTGTCGCTGTGCTAATATTTGTTGATGAAGATCTCCCGCATGTTCAGCGAGTGTTCGTTGTTCTAGAAACACCTGCAAAGGCTGCAAAGCTCCTGTTCCGGACGTTAAGTCTGCTGCTGCAATTGCTTCTGGTCCTTCAAGCAAGAGAAGCTCTCGAAGTGCAGA
>JAIKVB010001865.1:0-10475 GCA_024679045.1 Phytophthora brassicae
CTGCGACATCGGGAAACTACGCTTTCCTCGACATCTTATCTAACTGAAGCTAGACCGTTGCCTCTGCAACCTTCAATCGCAGGCGCTACACTCGCGTAGACGAACTTAATCTATTATATGCATATCGGTATTCATTTGCACTAGACTCAGCCTCGTCCCTCTGAACAAAGCAAAGGCAACATAGCTGTTGTCGGAAGCAAAAGAGGCGAGTTGAAACTGCATATTGCATGCCCTCTTACAAATATATGTGCACGTACTCGTACCTTGCAGACCTGGAAGGTAATGGCGGGCATTGGGTGTGATACTGGTCTCAAGATCTATACTCTTGGACAGCGCGTCCACGGCCGGACAGTACACGGCGTAGCGCTATGGGTTTGGTGCCGAGCAGCGACAGGTCTTGGAAGATGTGGCCGTGCATGTACCTAGAGACCGCGGCGATGACAGTGTATCGGTGGCGCTGCGGGATCGCGGACGAGTTCTAAAAAATGCCAATTTGGAAAAGGATACCAAAAAGTCAAAGTGCCCTTTGACTTTTTGGTGTACTTAGGTCAAACCTACTACCGTAGGTGCACGTTCGAGCTGCGCGCGAGCTCTCGTCCAGCAGGCCATCGTTTAGGTTGAAAGACTTATCTTATACCTGACCCGCAAAATAGGTTATCATTTGGTAGCACTTGTAAGGAAGCGGAAGGTGATAGATATGACGAAATGTTATTTGTATTGTCTTAATTTAGTTAAGTCTTGTCTTGTAGTACGTGACCTCTATCTCACTAATTATATGTGAGATCGATGAGAGTCAACGAACGCTGCTTGGCCAAAGCAGAAACGAAGTAGTATCATCTGTTTTGATTCAAGAATGAGAGCCTTGAGTTGTCGTGCACAATCGGCACTCCAACTTCAAGCACCCGCACTTTTAACTCTGTTCAATTCTAAAACTAAGTTTGAATTAAATGCACGATCGTTGGCTATGTTGGTTCGTAGTCTGCAAGCACTCATGGGCTTGGCTCGATAGTAAACCTTCATTATTGGCTATGTTGGTTCGTAGTCTGCAAGCACTCATGGGCTTGGCTCGATAGTAAACCTTCATTTAGTAATGGGTAGTACTAATAGTTTAATAGTCATATTAGGCATATGCATAATAACGAAGCCTTCCTAGTTAGTAGAACTAAATCATTTTAGTAGTTTGATGTCAAATAGTTAGTACTATCATACTACTAAATTCAAGGAAGGATTCGGCGGACCTCGGTTCGGTCGTACTTTCAGAATAGAAGCGCGGACAAGGATGAGAAAAACGTTTTCAATACTATATCCAAAGCTGATTGGGATTTAGCTGTAGAGTTGGAGGCAATCCTGCAGCGGGTCGCTACTTTGGCCCTCGTCGAGTCACAATCGTAAATTTTGCTTTCCTCGACGATGTATGTGTTCCTGCGTGTGGCTACTACTCGGATTACTTCATACAAATTCACAGCATTCTACCTTGACGCTTTTCGTGACGAGGACACGAACGAAACGAATTTTGCACGCGTCGAGTTAACACTCGACGATATTTCGCTTCTGGGCCACCGATGCATCAAGCGCCAGATAGCTGCACGTCTACCGTAGCCATCCGTCGAAATGGGAATGGCATTGGGTGCTGATTTTCAACTAGTCACTTTATAATGTTCAACTAGCCACTTTTTGTAACCGCGTTTCGATGGGTGCTGATTTTCAACTAGTCACTTTATAATGTTCAACTAGCCACTTTTTGTAACCGCGTTTCGTCTAGCCACTTTTTTTTTGCCGAACTAAATAGAGCACCTCGCTGCGCTCGGTTAACGACAAGCCTGGGGTTAAGCCCGCGTGCTGTGCACCCGGATCTTAAACCACAGGGATCGTTCTAGCCTCCATTGATATAATACTAAACCGTGACCCTATTAAAATCACCCTACATGCGCTCCGCGCGGACCCATAACCCAGGCGGCTCGATACGCTCGCTGGTGACACACCCTAAGCCCGCTACGGCTTCGCCTTCGCAGTAATTTACCATGTCGTCACAGATGTTGGTCATCTGGTCCGACCAAAAGTTGCAGTCTACGCAAACTGATAGTACCGTCGACGTTCTCCTAGGTACTATTGGCTAAGTGTCCAGCCGAGACGCAAAAAATGATTGCGCTTTCAGAAGTTGATATTTGAAAATTATAAAGTGACTAAGGCCGGCAACCAGTTTCGTGTTTCCAACCAGTTTCGTGTTGACCAATTAAAGGCATAGCAGCAAAAATGCTGCAATACGGGGTGTCAGAATTAAGAAAACTCACTCGGTAATGGCATGCGATTTTGGTCTGTGATATCTCTCCGAATCGCATGCGATTTCGCGGAAAATCGCTTTTCAGATCACACGGGGTCTCAGAATTGTAGGCGAAATCGCATGCGATTTCGCGGAAAATCGCTTTTCAGATCACACGGGGTCTCAGAATTGTAGGCGAAAATCACCGTCGCGGGCCAAAAAAATAAATCCAAAGCAGGAAAGACACCGTGATTCCTACACTGTCTGCCACATCCTGCCCTCCGTCACGCCAATACTGTATACCGTATCCCTCACGCCATCACACCGACGGCGTCGTCTGCATCCTTCCCTCATTACTTTTCCATCTACGTCGGAAGAGCAAGAATGTCGTCGTCATCGACACAACATGCCAAAACCCAGCGACCGCAAGGACCTCATTTCTGAAATTGTTGATCTTCTTGCAGTGGCGATTTTGGAGGAAGAGTTCGACGAAGAGCTCGGCGGATTCTCTCCGTTCGATGAGTGGGAAGAGCTTATCCCTGTAGATTCAAGCGTCGACGAACTCTTCGATCTGTTACACCAAGTGCTTTCCCAAAGGTATTTGTCAACAAGAGGAAATATTGCTCGCAGTCATGAATTTGTTGAGCAGTACTTTCACAGCCTGCCCGACGATGAATTTTTGCAGCTAACAAGGACATCACGGGCGTCGTTCTGGTTTATTTGTGAAGAAATTAAGTCTCACCGCGTTTTACACAACAATAGCAAGCACGCTCAGGCTCCTGTTTGGCTTCAACTGGCCGTTGCACTGGATAAACTTGGGACGTACGGAGCAAATGGACGTACAAAGTTCATTTGGGGTTTTAGAAATGACACACTAGATCTCTTCATAGCTCGTGTTGTGGTCGCGTTGAATGACCTATCGAGTGTGTACGTTAAGTGGCCGGGTGAAGAAGAACGGAGCCTTATTTCACGTCGTATGGCAAGAGAAGGTTTTCCAGGGTGCGTGGGCTTTATTGACGGAACCACGTTCCCATTATCGCAGAAGCCATCCAACAATGGAGAATGCTACTTCGACCGTAAGCATAGATATAGCCTCAACGCTCAAGTGGTGTGCGATGACCGACGCCGGATCATCGCGTTTCAGTGTGGGTGGCCTGGATCTTGTGCAGATAGCACTGTTTACAGTCACATGGCATTGTCACAAAATGAACTCAAGAAACACTTTTTTAGTGAAGAACAGTATCTGATAGCGGACTCAGCATATCCGGCCGATACAAAAAACAATACTTCAAAGTACACTAGTACCAGCATACAAGAAGAACCAGCGCGGCCATGACAACAGCGCGTTCAATACCTGCCTGGCGCACGTTCGTGTTGTGAATGAGCATACCATTGGTGTGCAAAAAGCGAGATGGACCTCGCTTAGAGAGTTGCGTTTGCAGATCAAGCGCAACGAGGATGTTGAGCGTGTGCTGCGGTGGATAAGTGCTTGCGCAGTGCTTCACAATATGCTTTTTACACTTGGTGATTCTTGGCCCGAAGAGCGAGAAATTAATTGCCATCTTCCCACCGACGCTACCGTCTACGACGATGAAACTTTTCCGTTCCGCTGTCGACTTAAGCAGAACGCAGTTGCTGTTGGGCGCGAGCCCGGTCATATCTTGTGGCTGAGAAGCGAATAGTAGCACAGATGAGAGGCGAACGACCAGAAAGATGGCAGTGCATTGCACTTCAATGTAGTGTTAGCGCTATTGCATAGAGGGTCTCGGTACTTTGGTGCTGGTAATTCTCCGTAAATTACGCGTTCAACATACATAGATTAATTAATAAAAAACGGTACGCACGCCGAATCGCATCGTAACTGTGTCAGTTGTTTCCATATAGCTGGAGGATCGTCTCGATTTCAGACGGTGCTTTGCCTTGCTGAATAAGGGCCAAGAAGATCTCGTGACGATGGCTGACAGCACGGTTTGCCACTTCAAGTTCGCGTCGTTCAAAATCCATCTCTCGTTGATGTTCTATTTCGCGTTGTTCGGCGCGCCATTTTCGCTCCTCCAGCTCCAACTTGCGACTCATGACGTCCAATTTTCTCTCTCCATTCTTGGCGTACTCAATCGAAAGCGACATGCGGCGCTCGTTCGCGGTAGTTCGCTTAGACATTTCGTCATGGTCGTCTCCGCTTTTTCCCTCTTTAGCTGACTTGGCTCGACTTACATTTCCCACCCTTCCGTCCTTGGTACTCGCTTCTAAAATATCGGGCCTGGCGTGCTTCGCGTCATGATGAGGAACGAGACGCTTCGATACTGGCTTTTGTTGTTTTTTCTGTTAGCGGCTTGCGCGTACCCATTCGGCAGTCCGCGTTTCTTGCCTCCTTCATTCACAGCAGTAGCCACGACATCCACCGTCGACAGTCGTTTTTCCGGACTTCGAGATGGCACCGCAACATCACAGCTGTCAATCAGACCAAGGTTGCCATGGTGGTCGGCATACGTATCAAAGATATCAGCACCTCCAACTCACTCAATAGCAACTCGTCTGAAGAAAGCAGGTCTGCTTCGTACTTGTCAAGCATCCTGAACGATGGCTCATACGACAGGTCTGGCGACATTGACTTGTCTACGTGGTCATTTTCCTTTTCGTTCTCGACATCTGTTTCGTCCTTGCGGTATTTGATAGCAGCGTCTTTTTGTATGCGCAAGTCCGACTGAAGCCTATACTCGTGATCAGTGATGTCTACGCCAGCTCGTTGTGATGTGCCATCTCCGTCATCTTTCTCGCTTGATTCGTCGGAGACGTCAGGATCGTAATGGCTTAAATCATTGGTGTATTCTGAGCCGGAGTCACGGCGTCCATGACCTCTCGCACCCACTGTACAGCGAGCACGATGATCTTGTAGCTGTGCATTAGGCGGAAGTCCCAGCTCTAAAGTACTGGCTGGTTGTATATTTGGTCGTTCACCGAACAATTCTTCCATACGCTCGTATTCCGGACACATCTCATTCAGCTTCTCTATGAGGGTCATGTTCTCGGCGATGTCATCTTCTTCCAGGCCGAAACCCGTCCGCTGATGTGCAGCTTCTCGCGTTTGCCTGTACCGCGCCATCTGCGATTCCAGGCCGAAACCCGTCCGCTGATGTGCAGCTTCTCGCGTTTGCCTGTACCGCGCCATCTGCGTTCGCCACCGGCTTTGCATTTGCGCGCCTGTTAGGCGCGGTAACAACTTGTTTGACGACTTGACGAAGAGATTGTCCGCCATCAGCTCAAACGCAGCCATCTTAGTCATCGCCTTCCCGTCGATCTTGGTCTTTACACCCGATCCGTGAATGATGGCGAAATTGTCTGGGTCAGATATCCAATCCAGAAGCACAGTGAAGTCATCGGCAGTAAGATGAGCCTTTGCTTTGTTTCCGACTCTGGCTTTAATGCTAGACTTCGCCCTGCCTTTCGACGTAATTTTCGCCTGAAACCTGCCAGTCGTGGTCTTAGTCATCTATAAGGCACCACACACGAATGTTAGGATGGCAGTAGCAACGCGATATTATCAGGAGCTTACCGCCTTGCGCGTACTTTCTCCGGGCTTGTTAGCGTCCAGGCGCCGGTGAGCGCTGGACTGCTTCAGTGTGAAGCCCTACCTCTCCCGTTGTGGAGACGTGACCCCAGAAGAACAAAAGGGAAACTGGTCAAGGTTTCCTTTTGTCGACAGGCAACCTGCGATTTCCTTTCGCCAGATCGCGCCTTTACAAATCCAGAGGTGGGTGATTTCATTTTGCGTGAAATCGCATGCGATTCGGAGAGATATCACAGACCAAAATCGCATGCTATTACCGAGTGAGTTTTCTTAATTCTGACACCCCCTAATAGGGGCATCCGGTGGAATTTGACGCACCCATGGGTACTTCTCGTAAACTTAACGTCGCACAGGGTGGTTGTGACCATAAAATGCTTGTTTCACTTCGATACGCCACTGTCCATTTGACTCCTGTGCGACCTGAGCTCTGAATCGCATAGGACACCCCGCCCCCTTCAGTTTGTGTCGTGGTCGTAGCCCTTTGGAACGTATCCGTGACTTCCATTCATGGTAGACTCGCTGATTTTGATTTGAATTTTGATTTGAAGTGAGGTACATTAATATCTTTTAGGTTGCCCTAGTGCTATCTAATGCCCGGTCTTGTCGCTGCCAGTACTGCAGACGACGACTCAGGAGACGAGATGGTCGCCCATCGGGTCTCCTGTACTTCCTTGTTTACACTGGTCCCGCCACCAGATCTTTCGATCCGCTGGTGGAGTTGCAGTGAAGCCAGTGGACTTCCTTGTTTACACTGGTCCCGCCACCAGATCTTTCGATCCGCTGGTGGAGTTGCAGTGAAGCCAGTGGTGGGCATCATCCCCTACTGCCTGGAATATGGTGCTCCATTCGGCTCTGGCCTGTGGATCCTGTGATGGTATCCATTCCATGTCGGCGCCAGTGTTGGCCGCTAGCTGCACTAGTTTATGAGCCGTTCGATTGTGGAGACTCGCTGGTACGGATCTAGATGCACTGGCACGAGCGGTAATTTAGACACGTCTTTTCCGGCGTGCGTCTTCATCTTGGCGACTTACTGGTTCCGGAGATGCACGTTCTGTGATCCAGCTCGTAGACTGCACACACAAGACGAACAAGTATGTACGCAAGTCAACCTTGTATTTTATATGTTTCCCCATGTTTTATATGTTTAATCATGCTCACTACGTATTGCCCATATTTGATTACGTTTGGCCATTTGATGCAGATAAACAACTATCAGCTCTGCACGCTCATGGCTATGGATCAGTTCGGGCGTGGACAAGCCGTGCAGCACTCCGTGATCGAAAGAAGCTCTGACTGGCACATGGAGAAAGCTATAGAACAGTTTAAGAGAGCCAACGACTGGGAGAAGACGGAAGTTATCATGGTTGACAAGGAACTAAACGAGATCGAAGTACTACGCCGAATGTTTCCCCATGCACGAATTTTACTGTGCCATTTCCATGCGTGGTGCAACTCGTGACGGCAAGAAGTACGGCACCTATTCAAGTGCTGTATTAGACCAGATGGACTTACGTGTGTCGAACATGGTCTACTCGAAGTCATCGGATGTGTTCGAGCATCACGCGGACGAGTTCAAGCTGCTGGCGTGTCGCGACGGACGTACGGCTCTGTGGAAATACTTTGAGAAGAATTGGATTGCGTGTTAGGAGATGTGGGTAATGGTGCATCGCATGAATCTTCTACATTTTCGTAACAACACGAACAACCGCCTGGAAAGTTTTTTGGGAAGCTCAAAGCGGACCTGGCTAGCTCCATGTCTACGACAATGCTTGGAAGCAACGATTCGGTATCAGCGGCGCATAGAAGATAATACATGACGCGGGACGTAATGCCTTGAACCCACCGTGACATTAATCTAGATGAAGAGATGAATCAACTTTTTGGAATGACGAGTGAACGGGTGGCAGAATTGTTTATGCCGGAGTACAAGTTCGCTACCGATCCGACAACAGTCCGCAGCTACGCCTTTGATGACGACGGGTTGTACGTCGACGTCCGACGTGAAGGTCGGAATTACCGTGTTGATAAATTCAACTGGTTGTGAACATGTGAGTTTTCAAGTACGATGAAACTGCCACGTCACCACGCGATGCTGTATCATAAGCACTTTGCACGCATACTCACCATTCCGTATTCGTCGATCCCCAGCCGGTACACATGACTGCCATTATTTACTATCTTTCATCAAGGTTTTTACCATGTTATGTATATGTTTTACCATGTTTTCATTACGATCCCGACAAATAGATGGCTCCGTGTCGGATCACTGGAAGAAGATCTTCGAGCGGTATATATCCCGCTGCGTATAAGCACAGAAAGCGGTGAAGTTCCGCGAAAAAACACCTGATCGAGCGTGAGAAGTACAAGAATGCTCAGGATGTCTTTGTCAGAATTAGCAGAGATCACCGATCTTCTTGACAAAAAGTTCAGGACTGCAATGGAAAATTTGGAGAATTGGTGGACAAACTTGCGTCAAGGTAGATGTATCCTTGGAGGAACGTCCGAAAGCTGTTGCCGTCGGAGAAGTAAACAACTTGTAGCCGAAGCAGACGACTCAGTGCCCCCAACTCAGGTTGCAGACGAGGCGTGTGGCACTGATGGTGTAATTAAAGATGACCAGACGCACGTGGGTTCTCTTCCAACCACATCGGCTCCGATGGAGACCAAGGCGACCCCCGGCGGAAAGTTGATGAAGCCATTTAATCCACGGAAACGTACAGGACGGCCCCGAAAAGATAGAAATGCAGCAAAATCTGACGCGGTCAACGCCGAAAGGAGTACAACAAAGGCACCAAGCTGCGGAATGCATTGCGTGGAGATGATGTGGTAGACGTGGAGGATTTTATCAAGAGTTGCGAACCCCACCTCGTGGACTTGTCTTCTTTTTTAAACACCTTTAAGACACGGACCGGAGGCTTCAAACCCGGAAGCTGTCAGTAGAGCAGCGAGTGGCTGATGCGGCATTTATTCCGTATAGGCTCCCGCAGCCCATGGTTCTTGAGGGTCTTGCGTTAATAAAGCGCAAGACTGTTATGGTGATGCAACGGACGTTAGCAAACGTCGAGATCCTACTGTTAATTGCTGGGTGCTAAGTGTGGAAGGTCTAGGGGAATTTACTCAGCGCCAACTAATGGCTATGCAGTTTCAGTGGAGTTTGAGCAAGACATGTAGCGAAGGAATGCAGTGCTACTCATGGCTGATGAGCAGCGTGGACAGCCAATTTGAAGTCGATAAAGCAGCCGACATAGCAAAACAGATTATTGAGACGTGGCCTCTGGAGCGCCTTCCTGGCTTTGGCGACGGGTTCCATTTGGAGTGGAGCCACTTGTATTGCGCCCGCGGTAAAACCTGGCTTCAAGACAACTTTATTAACGCGTCCGCGATAACTCTGGCGCAAGTACGGAAACTACACTACAATTTTTCTGCCGCCGATGAAAACACCGGTGTCTCGTAAAGACATGTGGTTACCTCCACGTACATTGAGCTTGCTAGCAGGATGTACAATGAAATGGTGTTTTATGCCATTAAATGTCAACGGCACTCACTGGACCTGTCTGGTAGTCGACCAAATAACACTATCTACTGCTACGACAGTTTGGACAAGCGGGCGAATCATAACCTATTGGCAGAGATAGCGAGCGAGCTTGTGAAAAATAGTCTTCCCCATAAGTACAACATCACAGCCGTGCACAGCCCCATCCAAAGAGATAGCGACAAATGTGGACTTTTCATCTGCTTATTCTTCTGGCGTCGTTTTCGCAAGGAGGTCGGCAACGACTACACCGATGTGGGGATCATGCGACGCCGATGGGATATGCTGCGTACCGTGGTGGACTTCAGCGACGCGATCACACCGTAGGATACGAGTAGGAAGTAACTAGCACCGCTAAGACCGTCAATACATGATTTACTTGTTGAAAACATGTTTTTGCATGATAAAGCATGTACCCAAAATGAGGGAGGGATGGATACATTCCAAGAGGTACATGTAGTTCTCACTCATGCAAGATAAGAGTTTACATCTTCTCCGACAGCTCAGCATCTCGATCAGTCTTCATTTTTCTTGTCGTTGTCAACATGATTTGAGCATGCTTCCACCATGCCAAAACATAACAAAATAAAATAAAATACCGTAATATATTCTGCTATTTCGTGCAATGGTCAAAACATAGAGAAACCTAGACATTGTCCACATTTCTAGAAACCTAACACTAATTAAAATCATGGGCGGTAGCACTCGCCAGTTATCATGAAACGAAATGTATACTTCTTGAAGATTTATACCATCTGAATAATTTGGAAATCGAATTATCCCCTTAGTTCCCAGACTATTTACGGGGGTATATTTTGATCTTGTCCCATGTAGTAGTATATATTTTTTATATTGAGAGAATTTTTGCACATCTATACGACCAGGATAGTACAGGATTAGAACAGAATAAAAACCTGACATATATAACGTACAATGATCTATGTTGACTGGATTTCGTGCGCAGCAGCATCTTAAGTTGGTAAAGACAACATTAGATACGTCCTGTTTATCTGGTCAGTACTGTCTTTGAATGTTGCACGCGGCGAACGTGACGACAACCACATCTATACTCAATAAAAGTGAGCAAAAGTTATTTTCAATTGATTGCTGCTTGA
>JAIKVB010001866.1:0-10462 GCA_024679045.1 Phytophthora brassicae
GCGATTGTTGTGTGCTAACTGAGATCATTACTAACCGATTTCTGTATATTACAATACCACAGTAAGCACTGCAAGAGGGTCTTCGCGAAATGCCATATTGGCGTGGCGCTGGATCCAGCGCTTAAGCAGCGATCTGACTTCTATTGGGTTTAGGTCCGGATAGTACGGAGGCAGGAAGAACAGTAGAGCCCCAGTTTCATGAATCATATCTTGTAGCTCCTTGTATATGTGAATTCTTGCATTATGCGTGACCAATATTGAGCGCAGTAGTGGCCACGGATTGAGAAAGGGTAAAATTTTGACCTTGAAAACGTCGTGAAACCCAATCCGAGTGAATGTTCCTTCAACATTTCCCCAGGAAAGAAAACCCTTGACATCAAAGGCAGCAAGAATTGATACGCGCTTACCACGACTAAAGGGAGCCGTGACATGAGCTGGCGTGTTCCTGGCAGACCAGTCATATCGACGAAGAACAGACCTTACACAGTGACACATTAAAAACAGTAACAACAAAAGTTAAGTAAGAGCATACCTTGCATCTTTTGAAGTCTCGTCAACGAAGACAAGCTGGTCAGGTCCGCTGTAGAATGGAGATAGTCTAGCTGCGTACTCTCTCCTCTCGCGGGGCAGACTCTCCCGAGCTCGCTTCGTTAACACCTTTCTGGTGAGCTTGAGATCGAATCGCATCGCACGACAAATTGTAGAGTCTGAGGCACCGACAGAATTACCATAGCGCGCACGAAGTTCCGCTATTAGTTCTTCAAAGTAGAAGCATGGGTGGGCCTCCACATACTCCCGTACAAATTCGCAGACATGACTGGGCCATCTCGACGATCTCGCGCGCGGCTCGTTTTTCAATACATTTCCTGTAATGCGAAATAGCTTATACCAACGGCTCAGACTGCGCTCAGATAGGCCTAGAACGCTAGACACTGTAGCTAGATCAATTGAGTAAACATACATAAGCACGATACCTCTCCAACGTAAGTCTGTTGAAAAGGTCATAGTAAGCTGCTGCGGAGCACTAAATTGTAGAATGCCGAGAGAATGCCAGCCATTCAGACTGTTAACCCTCGACCACTAGTTCTTCTTGCCCGTTGCAAGTTTTTTCTAGGAGTGGTACCGCAGATTTCAGATAAGCGTGCTGATTGGATGAATTAAAATATCACTTTAAATTTCAGGATCTACTAAGTAATTCCACCTTGAACACCTAACCGCTTTTGTGAAAAAGGCTTATTTCCAGCCTGATTCGCCAAAAGCTTTGAAAAGCACAATATATTCTGAATAAAATATAACAAATTAAAAAAAAAAATATTTGCGTTTTAAAGCTAATAAACGCGCTTGCCTCGCTCACAGACGAGGTCACTTGCGAAGAAGCATCGGGGTTCTTGCTCAGGAGGACATCCAATATTTTACTCAGTCCCCACTTGCGCCATAGATACATGTTATAGGACTTGTTTCGATCTTGCGGCGCTCTCTCTTGACTGCATCCCGCTCCTTGGTAGCTTTCTTGCCACACCCAAGCTTTTCTTCTGGTGACGCTTCCTGGAGAAAGTGGCGGCGAAAACTTTATTGCACTTAGGGCAACGTCTGTCCTTGCCTAACACGGCCGGGGTTGCGGTGAAGCGTGAATAAATGAAAAGTGATCTAACGCGAGGCTGTTGTACCATTATTCTTAGAAACTCTCCCAACATCACAATCTTGTCATTAGTGGAGATTTATTCGCAAGTTTAGCCATCTTTCATCATGGCATGTGGTGGCGAATTCGGAATACTACAGATGAATAGTTTCCAGAGGAATTGGGTAAATAAAATCTACCCATTTTCCTTTTTATGTCCCTCGATCTCCCCAGCCTCGATCTCCATAGTTTTTCCCTTTGCAGTGAGTGGTACTATAGAGGAAATTATGTTTTAAACACGAAAGTCTGTATTAGGCGTATCATATGTACAAAACCAATGAGCTGCTACATGTAACAACAATGTGGACAGCTTCAAGACACTACCAAGCTCTATAAGCTGAACAAATGTGTTCAACTCTCTACGCTCGAGCGTGCATGAGTGGCGGCGGAGCATGTGCAGGTGTTTCGTACATTTGGTAACCAGCACCAGGTGTCGCGATACCTCGTTGACTGCCAGCATTGGATTTGGACCGCACGCGACTGATGTTCCGTTGACGCGCACCTGGAGTACGAGAAGCACGAGTTGCACGCTCCGAACGCATACGAGCTGCCCGTTCACGGTCGCGCTCACCTTCACTCTTGGTACTAATGACACCGTTCTTCTTGGTACCAGCTCCTAGCAGTAGAATTAGCGAAATGACACAGAGGCCAGCAATCGCGTATAGGTACAAATACTCGTTCGCACTCATCGACTCGTGGGTGTGCATGTAGACATATCCCAAGTTTGGCACAAAGAACATCGCGAACAGGAACGTAGTGGACGAAGCACGACCACGCGTCGTAAACATGCCGACACAAGCTGTCCAAGGCGGAGAACTCGTACCCAGACCCATGAAGAAGTACATGAGCATGACCACAAGACTGACGTAGAGACCGGAGCTCTCCGGGTCGCCAAGCATATCGGACGACTCGTTGAAGCCTAGAAGACCTGCACAGCCTGCTACAGGGATGAGCGTAGCGAACAGGATAGACTTGTGATCCAGCTTGTCAATGAAGAAGAAGGCAAGTACAGCACCGGAGACTTGCAACGCCATGCCATTCACGAACAACTGATCTTGATCCGTGTACTCACTCGCACCCTTGTAGCTGACGAAGGCGTTCAAGAAACCTGTCGTCAGCGCCGAAACGAGCATAAGGCACAAGCCGATGAGGAACTTAAAAGGACCGCCACTGCCATCCTCCGACGTCTCTTCTTCACGCATGACCTTGAGTTCATCTTGTACGTCAGGCTTACGACGCAGAATAACGAGACAGGCCTCACACGCTTCCCAGCCTTTACGGTCCAGCACCCAGTACGGACTCTCGGGGAACACATTTACCACTGGCGCGACGAACGCAATGACGATACAGGCAGCGAAGGTCTGCCAGATCCAGCCCAACTGGTTCACCGTCGCGAAGATACCTCCAAGTAAACTACCGGCAATGAAGCCAATGCCCAGCAGCAAGATAGCTTTCCCACGCATTTCTTTGGTCGAGATTTCGAAGATGTAGATGGCCAGGGAAGGCAGCAGAATACCACAAGAGGCGCCGAGAAGACCGATACCCGGCATGAGGAGAGTCGAACGAAGGTCGTCGTTCGCACTGACAGCGACCATACCAAGCGTGCTGAAAAGTCCACCGGAAACGATAGCCAAGCGACGACCAAGGAAGAAATTCAAGAATCCAGCGATGATTGTGCCGACAATACATGCTCCGTACAGCATAAATGTGGTCGTGCCGTCGCCCACATTGCCACTAAGGACGCCATCGTACGTCACAACATAACTCGCGAAACTTGCAGACTGCTCCAGCGTCGACAGTAGGTTGAACAACCAGCCAACACCAACACCTCCGAGAATACCCATGAAGGCGGCGAGCGAGAAAGCGTACTGCGATGACGCAGACATGACCTTCGAGAAGCCTTCGTTGTACATCATACGCGTCTGGATCACGTTCAAGAACGGGATGCAAGACAGCACCAGGAGAGGGATGATCATACCCGTACAGAAAATAAAGTCGAACAGGAACTGCAATTGCTGGAACATCGGGATGCTGGCGATAGACGAGTGAGGGAAACTCCACATACGGAAACACTCGTTAATGCCATACAAGGCAGCCACGTAGGCGAAGAAGAGAGAAATCGCGTATGTGAAGCTCCAGTCCAGGACGATTTTAGTCGCCAAGAAGTAGGAAGCGACCCAGATGCCCATCGTACCGAGGTAAAGTACTGCACGTGTAACGGGACTCATAGAGCGCATACCCACGCCGATACCATGAAAAACACCGAGGAGAACGACTGTCGCGACTGCAGCACCGAACGAGTAGGCGACATACATGACATCGGACGTCTCGAGAGTTGCCACGTAAAACATAAGCAGAAAGTGTCGGCACTCGCGTATAATGACGGTGACACGTGAAATCATGTTGGAGTTATGGAGCTGCTCCAGGTCGCCCTTCCACCAGCCTACCCAGCCTCCTTTGTTTGCTGGATCGTCGTCTGAGTAGTCTTCGGGAGCAAACATCCATAAACACCACTGGTTGATGTCCACTTTCGTTTTCCTCCAGTCAAGGCCATCACTATTAAAGAGAAACGGACCAACCACCCACAGGATGGAAATGAACCACACTGAAAATGTCTGCACGCCGTAAGCCTGGGACGTGTCACAGTAGTCGGACGCGAAAGTGTTGTCGTTAGCTGAGGCATCTGTCTGACAAATGTAGAAGTTACCGAACGTCAAGTACACGAGACATAAACCAATCAGCTCCCATGCTTTTCGATAATGTGAACTTGCGTATGCCTTGTACAACAATACCAGTGTTTCACGAGAGATTTTGAAACCACGTCCCGTAGCCTGGTACTTGGCACCACCGTGCACAATATTATTGTCAAAGTAGTGCATCGTCGTACCGACCTGGAAGACGAAGAAAGCAGGGCCGAGTGTAATGACCATATCAATGAAGCGCGTCATACCACGGATCAAACCACCTTCACCGAAATACACGCACATAAGCGGCAGCATCAAAAAGGTACCAGCTTGGATGTAGAACTGAGTGTTGAGCACAGCCTTCAGGTCCGTAAACACCCGCTCGTCGAAGTTGTTAGCAACGTTCTGGGTAATCACGGCAGTCGTGTTCATGTCGTACACAATCTGCTGCTGCACACCAGCCAGAGCTAGGTACACCTTGCAGTACATGTAAACGAAGGTCGTCACAATTGTCATCCAAGTAGCAAAGTAGAAACCCGTGTGGGAGTAGTACATCGAGTTCAAGCGAAAGAAATCCATAAACTGGCCCATGCGGTGAGCCTCACGTGCCAGAGCAGTCTCACCGGCACCGTTAGCTAACTTACCCTCGAACATCGAAATCTGGGAAAGAGCCACATCACGACCTTTACCACACTGCATGAACTCCACGTGTGTCACCACACCACCACGAAGGGTGGAGTTGAATCCGGCGAACACATCCTCGGACAAGTTGATACCCTTACTAGCCTTGGAAACTCCGCCACGAGGCATAGCAATAATCTTGTCGAAAATATCGGGGTGACCGTAGTGCATACGAACACACAGCGGGTCAGCAAGTACACGCTGCGACAGCGTCACAAACACAAGCTCCTGCCACGATTTAAACTTCGACAGAGAAGAGGCATTACCCGTGAAAATATGCTCACGCATACCAATAATCGACACGGGTTTCTTCGAAGGGTGCTGGTCAGCCGTCACTAGAAGCTGCGGCATCTTCAGACACTCCTCGAAGTAGTGCTGCTGGTTCATATCGATGGTCTGTAGGAACTCACCACGAGTGAAAGGGAGTGCGTTGTTCTGGTTCTCGGGCTTACCCTCGCCAATAATCGGATCGCCGGGCAGCTCGTAACGGTAAACCTCTGCAATTTCGTTGCCCTCGCTCTTGATCAGCACAGTGTTAAATTGTTTGTCCCCACCGCTTGTAATGGTGTCGACGTAGGCCACACGCAGGTTCGGGTACGTCTTCAGAAGATAGTCAATGTCGTCAGCCTGGGGTTTGTTTTCAGCACGATGCTTACCATACACTTGACAAGCACAGATGTACGAGAATTTTAGGCGCACCATGTCCTCCAGCTGCGCTTGCTTCTGCTCAGCCGTCTTGCCGGGGCTTGAGCCAATCTCGAGCCAGTGTAGAATTTTGATGGCATCTTCGTACAGCATCATACCTTGGACGGTACGAGCCAGCGTCTGACCACGGTACGAAGCCCACAAACGAATCTCCAACGGGTAGTTAGCCTGCGCTTCTTCAGCTGAGCCCACATCAATACGCTCTAAGAAGTTTTCCCACTCCTCCGGATGGATCGTGATAAGGTACTTGAGAATTGTAATGTTCTTGCCCTTCTCTTCGACCCTCTTGAACACTGGGTGGTTCACTAGTGGATCGTTCAACTCTGCTAACGAGATTAGCACACTTTCACTGTAGAACGGAGTCACGACAGAGAATGAGTGCATCTCCTTCACCGAGGTAAGCTGCGGGATGTCCATCAAAAGCGATTTCATGAAGAAACCAAGACGACGTTGAGCCTCAGGAACACGCGGCATAGCATCAGCTTTTTCAAGCGACATCAGCAGGTATGCGCGAGTAGCTGCTCCCATGGCGGTGTCGTTGTGAAACAAGTTTACCAGACCACGGGCAGCAAACACATAGCCGTTTGCACTTGAGCAGAACTTGGAGTTGCTGAATTTGGCAGCAAGTTCAGGACGGTTAGCGAGAATGCGAATGGCATTAAGAAGGTTCTCCATCTTTGTCACGAAATTGCGCACCACACCCATGGTGTGCACTCTGGAAGTGGTCAGATGAGACTGAGCGTCTGGGTCCGGGAGATCCATGACGGCCTCCAAGAACTCCATCGATACTGTGCGCAGCTGCACGAGGCTCTTTGCGTCGAACGTTCCCATAAAGCTTCCGTTAGCAGCAATAGTTTCCATTTGGCGAAGAGCGTCGAGAATGTCCGCGTCGTCGCTGCCAAGCAGAGCTTCCATCACATACATACTGGCCGTGAAGAAGCTGCGCACCGCAGACAAACAATCCTTCTGCACCATGTAGACCTGAAGCTGAGAGTCACCCTTGCCTTCCTTGGCTAGCTTGACCGTGTAGTCGAGGGCCTCCATTAGTTTTCCAGCAGACAGGAACACAGGCTCAAACACATCACCGGAGCTCTGAATGTCGTACTGCAGAATAGCGGCTTCCTTATCGTCGACCAGGTCTCCTTCTCGGAACGAGTTTACAATCTCGTTCCACACGACCACGAAGCGCAGCATCATCTGCGACTGGTATGCGGCAGCAGAGCCATCGGCAGCAGCATCGTTTGAGCGAGCGAGGTTGGTCACAACCTTTTGGTCAAAAAGTTGGGGCGCGACACGGAATGCCTTCGTAATCTCCTTAATGCCGTGGATTTCACCGGTCTTCATGATAAGACCCTGAATGCCGCCAAGAGTAGCTTGGAATACAGTAAAGTAAATCTGCGTGTCGTAGTTGAAGATAAACACCACAGGCATCCACAGTGCAAGTATCACGCCGAAATTGTGGAACGACACGACGTTGCTCCCGTATTCCAACTCCATCTCGTAGATGGCAAGTGACGGAAGTACCAGAGGCCGCACCAGAATGAAGTACGAGACGAAGGCCTTCAGCGCCCATAAAATCACCCAGTACGTGATGTACTTGATCTGGTAGCTAAGCGGAGGCGCCATGTTGCGGCCCACGTAGCACGACTCACCCTCACGGATGAACTTGGCAGCAAACGAGCTGGCGACCATGGACGGAGCGAACGCCTGAATGATCATGACCAACGCGCCTGGCATGATGTACACAAGGGAGGCCGGCGCAGCCTTGTCTAGTAGCTCCGTGTTCTTGCTCGTGATGAGCGGTGTGTAGATCATCAGACCAAAGATACCGGCGAAGGCTCCATTCCAAAGCATTCGAACGACGAGTGCACTACCATAGTTGAACGACCGTGAGGATGTCTGCGAAGACTCACTGGCCGTAAGCAAATGCCATCCGTGACACGCTTCCAAGACGGTCTTACAGAAACCCATTGTGGAAAGAGCGCATACAATACCCACGTACGTGAGCTTGACATCTTGCTGCTGGTAGGGCTTCACCACTTCTCCCATAGAACCAAACTGTGCGAACCATTGCTGCCCTCCACTGGGCGATATGGCCGAGATGAAGGCGACTGCCATTAGCACCATCATGAACATCATGTTGAACTGAAAGATACGATAGTAGTTGAGCACGAGCGTAAAGATACTGCGGTGCTCGTAGTACGTCTTGGTGTGCTTCTTGGTCAGTTCCTCGCCAATTTGCGTGATATCGACATTAAGACAGTACTTTTTCCAGAAGTACTCGTTGATGTCGTCATAATTGCGCACCTCCGTGTGCTCCAAGTTCTTGCCCAGTTTGTTCTTCCTTTGCATATTGCTGGTTTCTTTCCAAATGGGACGGACCACCTGTCGCAAGTACCAGCCTTCCGACACCTTCTCCTGACCCAGGAAATCCTGGTTCAGCATACTGAGCGACTGGTGGTACAAGTAGCATAGACACTCAGGCATATGACGTATGTTGCCAGCCTCTCCCCATAGCAGCAAGAAAAGCATCACGTCCATGTGCAGCGGGTTCTTGAGGTCGCCCTGCGGCTGCCCAACGTACGAGACGCTGGGGACGCCAAGAAACTGACACCACTCGACATAGTTGCTCATGAGTTTCTTGTGCAGCGTCACCACGTGATGTCCTGGCGGGTCCTGAGGCTTGGTTCGAGCCTTGGAATTGGCCAATAGTAGAAGCACATGCTCTCGCTGGTTGTCCACTGAGCCTGACTGGAACCCGAACTTGTTGTATAGAACTTCGCAGCAGAAATCGATGGACACTTCGTCCGCAAAGTCGCCCTCGAGACCTCCGCCACGTAGTTGTTTCTGGTTTCCCCCCTGTGTTGTAGGTGGTAATACCTCCATCATGCTAAGTCGGTCGCCGAACGTGCCACGCGCATCGTGCGAGCGGTTGGCTGACGTGTTGCGCTTGCGGTCCGCGTCGAGCTGGAAGTAGTTGGAGCCGGCGCGGCGTCGGTCCATCTTGCCACCGGGCGTCGTGGCCATCGCGTCAGGAAGAGTGATGGTCAGTCACCAAAAAGTCCGCACGCGGAAAAGGAGCAATGCGGAACTCGACAGGCTTTGGATGGGAAGGGGAAGGGGACCAGGGAGAGACCTTGTCGTTTCTGACTCGTTCAGTACGGACCAATCGGCGCAAGTTGACGGAACCCTACCCTAGAGTCAGCTCCCGCTTAAGTTTATTGGAGACGGAATGGCTACAGCTAAATTGTGCTTTTGGCTCGAAGGAGTTTTACCACTCCAAACATGTTTACAGTCAATTAATGCCGAGACCGAGGATTTTGAATATCGCGAGACGGCAGACAATTGTGAATATCGCGAGACGGATAGAGCTGTCCGGATAATGCTGTGAAGTTGGAGGCAGTCGACGAGCCGTCGAAGCTCACTAATTATATGCCAGGCTTGCATTGGTCCAGCTTCCACTATACTGACACAGAGTAGATACATGTATTCGCTTGTTCAATACCGGTACCAGTACTACTGTAGTATGCAGCGTGGCAATCGAGCCGTTTGCTGCCGCTGACGTTTGTGGCACAAATTGTGCGGGCTATGCGGACCAAAATAAAACTGGCTGAATTAAACGGGTGTTGATCTATCTGTTTATACACTCCATCCGACTTTCTGCACTGGCGATCTTACGACAGCGATCTCACGCCACAACGGACTTGCTTGGCTCCGCTGGCGCATCGAGTCGATGATCGACCTCGTCCACACGCACGAAATTCAGCGCTGGATAGGGTCCAGTTTGGCCAGCGTTCTGGCACAGTAGAAGCTCACCTGTAAACATGACTTAACGTTACCTGTATTTTAACTTAGATATTGACTTCATGTCATCTCCAACGCAAGGTATAAATAAATACTAGTAGAACTAAAACTGAACCGGTAATAAAAAGCCTTATAAGAGGGTTAATACCTACTGCAAATTTCCAGCGCGACGCATTTTTTCTCAGCTTCTTTCAGTGTTGTGTCAACGTGAAACAGTTCTGTCCCATGGAAAGTAACTTACCGGTACCTACATATTATAAATGCGCATTTGAGTATGATTATGAGATAAATTTAACAGGACAGCAAATGCCGCATCACATTCATCGGATTCGATACGGGTCTGAACAGCAAATTGGTGCCCGCGTTGTATCAAACTCAGGTTTGAACAGCAGTTTGATGTCAGCTCCGAAGATACTCAACGTTCTACAGCTAGTACAGTGGTCGGACAGTACAGAATCATAATATGATTCAATACAATATTATTGTATTGTGAGGTTGCAACATCCGTCGGAGTCGTTACAGCAACACAAGGGGAGATGGGCAGTCAGGAGGGGGTGGAAGCCAATCAGCTCGGCCAGCCAAAACAACGCCTGCGCGTGCTCCGCACACGGACCTTAAACCAGGACCAACCATGATAACATCTCGAGCAACATAGGGTTGTTTTACTTTCCCAGGGTTTGTTTAGGGCGAGGCTGGGCGATATGTTTCACGTCGACTCCTTTTTGTGGACGGTGTTACTACGACATAGTGACGACAAGACGACAGCATTTCAAGCAACACAAAAGGTATAATATTGAAACAAAAGCTTCGGGCAACACAAAAACCTGCATAAACTTATAACCTGTAATAGTTAGTACAAAATCAGTTCCAGTGCAGGACGGGTGTCATGTCTTTCAAACCCTGGGAGTCG
>JAIKVB010001867.1:0-10458 GCA_024679045.1 Phytophthora brassicae
AATGATAATGCTGCTATACTTGATATATCATGAAGCAACGGCAACTATTAGTTTAGGAAAGGATGATCTGTACATATCAATAGCACCTCAGTCTGAGGCCAGGAGGCAAGAGGGTCTCTACGATACCGGTAACAATGGAATCTTGCAGAAGATTCAAAGGTGGTGGAGAAAGCAAATCGGGAAAGGTTCCACAACGCATCGATTTTACCAGTGAAGACAACAACCAGTTCCGACATTAAACTCGTTTAAACAGTATAAACCAAAGTAAAAACAAAATCCACATAATATGCTAGATTATACCTATTACGTCGAAGTAATACAGTAGTGAGAATTGCTGTTATGGGTTCTACTCAAAATTTTCATGCGGTTGGTTGAACAATCGACCGACCGCCAAATAGCATATAATATGCAAAACAATAGTTGTGTGTTATTCTCAAGATGGCGGCTTCTTCACCAGCGCCGGCGTCTCAGGAGCGCGTTAGATTGTCACCGTACCCCGAGCGCCGTCGATGCCCCGTGTCTAATGAGATTTATGAGCTGCAACCTCTAATATTTATCGCCTGTTTGTTCAGCCACTCTAAAGGGCTTTGTAGGCGAACGTAATTCCTCCGGTAATGCACTCCACCCATTTATTGCTGGGTCAACATTCAGCTTATGCACGATAAGACAGCAACACTGATTATCTATGAGTATATAAGTGGTTTTGCTTCATATGTACGAAGCCAATTGCCGATAGTTGTGTGGTCTTGTTATAAACGTCTGCTGGGTCTTACCGCGAATATCCAAGATAGTAATACTCGTACAAACAGGGGAAACCGGTGTTGGGGTGAACGTGCTGCGTTGCTGCAATAACCTCCATCTCAACGGAGGGTGTAGGGCGGAACTTAGTGCGTAAGCCACTCCTAGTTACAAACCACAAAACTAACCACTGAAGCTCACAGCAGCCGTCCGGGGAGCGCTAAGAATTCACAACAAGTATGCCGACAGTGGGGCAAGTAAGAGTTTAGATTGTTTTATCCAATGAGAGAAGGCTGGCGATTGCTTGGTCGATTCCAAGCAACCCAGAAGTATAAAGATAACCGGAATTCAACATACTTCAAATATGTTTACATGTTACCAGCATTTCGAAGTTTGTTCCGAACTAAACGACTAAGTTCGAGCAACAAGTTGTTCTCATACTCGTTGGCTACTCGTCGTGAGTGTCCGACTCGATTAAAGCTGACGGGAACCACGGAATGAGCATGGATACACGGCGCTGGTACTGCTTGTACATCGGATACTTGGACGCTGTGATGTATTCTGTGAAAGGCGTCGATCCCTGAAACAGCAACGTCAGAAGAATCGTCCCCAAACTCGACGGGTTAAACACCGGCTCCGATACTGCGAGACTGAAAAGGTAAAAAGCCCACCAAAGTGACATCTCACCGAAAAAGTTCGGGTGACGGCTATAGCGGAAAAGTCCACTGCGATTGAAACCAGCTTTGTAGTCACCAGTGAGTGGCTTCTTCTGTGCAATGAGTTGGTATTTCTTTTGATAAAACCCCCATTGCTGCTGGTCGGCTACAGTCTCAAGCACCAATAAGAGTATAAACAGCGCCGTCGCGACCCCATCCACCACATTTAACTCTTCATGACGGTGGAAATACACCACATAAGAAGGAACCGTCAGCAGCAGGAGAAGCAAATGCTGATAACCAGCAATAAAGACGAGGTTTAGCACCTCGAACAGCGTCCAGTGCATGTATTGTTTCACGACCGCCCAGCGATAGTCCTCTTCACTGAGTTTGTAGCCTCCTTTACGCCAGAAATTAAATGTGAGTCGGCATCCCCAAATCGTCGCCAGCACCGCCATCAACAGCAGTCGTTGGTCCCAAACTCCATTGTCCGTCACGTACGCGTGGTAAGCAAAGTGCCACGCAAAAATAGCAGGCGTAATTGACCACAGCCGATCTGTGAACGAGTAATTGCGGGTCACGACACTCGCCAGGAATGTAAGAGCGATCACCACAAACAGCAACTGCAAACCCACCGCAAACGCGTTAGAAGACGCATATGGGAGGACCTTAAGCTGACTTGCGTCCGTCCAAACTTCTTGCGTGTGCAGTAGAGCGCTTTGCCAAGAGGTGAACGGGGAAGAAAACGTCATTGAAATAACGCTAGAAAATGGAGCATAAGAAGCTCACAACCACCAGCATAAACGGTACGAGTGAATCCAAGACGTACTGGTACAATCATTATACTACAATGGAGTCAACATGGCTACATTTTAAATGCGGTTCACTTGAACAAAGTATCCAGACCAAACCAGATTTTGCGCACTTGTTGTCACTATGTTAATACCCATTCTACTGTCGAAACGTACACATGCCAGGTCTTCCGCGTGGCATCGTGTGTGTGCCTCTCCTGCTGTTTGTGGCGCTCATCCTGTCATCTCCATGCATTCATGCTGTAGCGCAGATCGACTTGTACTCAGAGGCTGAAAACAGCGTCGTCCCATCTTCTCTAGCGCCCACAGCATCCTCAGAAACACTCACCACAGTCTCATTAACTGATGAAGTGAAAGCTGCAGCTTCTACGGACCCTGAGCGCCTCTCAAGCTTCGATGCGAGTCTTCATGGATCTCATGAGACTGCGAATGCTGTAGTGACGGCCGCCGACGTGTCCATTGACCAAGTGGAGGAGCATTTGCACATTGTGCAGCAGTTGGAGCTCTCAGTGGACAAAAGTCTGCAGCAAATGGAGCTCGGAGATCAAATGACCAAGTACACGTACGCTCAGACACAAGAGAGACAGCAGTTAAGACGAGAGCTGCTTCTGGTGCGAAATAACCTCAAAAGACTTGCTCTGGGGCTTAATGGGACGCTATTGGAGCTTGAGCACGTGGAGCACGAGGAGGAGCTGCAGTCCAAGAAGCTCCAGCAGGTTTTAGCTCAACAGGAAGAAGACGAGCGTGAACAGAAGCTTGAGAAGGACGGAATTAAGCAAATGGACTACGAAACGGGTCACTTAAAGAACACGACGGGGCTTAATGCTGAGCAATTAAAGAAACTGGAAGCTGTGGAAAAGAAAGCGGACCCTGCTGTATTACATTACGATATGGAGTTATTGGCTCAAGTGGCAGTGTTACTGGGTGTATCCGCTATTGGAGGGATCATCGCTACGTACTTTAACATCCCACCTCATGCCGGGTACTTACTTGGTGGTGCATTAGTGGGGCCTTCGTGTCTAGGAGTTGTGAGACTGTACAAGGAAGTGGAGACTATCTCACTCTTTGGGTCCGTCTTTTTGCTCTTTGGACATGGAGCAGCGTACTCCCCACAACAACCAGAAGATATCTTTAAAAAATACTTTGTTGGAGGTGTAGCGTACATTTTGTCGACGGTGCTCTTGGTAGCTGGCGTGGCTGTTTATATCGGATGGACGACGTCGTTTATGGAGGGATTGAGTATTGGTGTGGGTGTTTGCTTCTCGACTACTGCTCCATTGTACGAACATATTCGGGAAAATAACATACAGGATTCCTCTTTTGGCCGGGTAAGTGCAGAAATTCTGTACTATTTATTGTTTTTCTTACATTATTTGTATTGTAGACGGTCACGTCAATTATTGCGATCCAAGACGTACTTATGAGCTTTGCGCTTGGAACTCCTGAGTGGTTTTCTGTACGTTCTGTTGGTTGGATTGGTGTAGCGATGGTACGCACTGTCATTGCTTACTCGGTGGTGGTAAGTATGACAGTTTGTCTGCACCAATATGTGGTACCCAAGCTTTTACTTTTCTTGACAGCAATGGAAGAGGTTCACAATGCCCCACTTGTGCTACTAGGAGTGGTCTCAGTGTGTTTGTTTATGGCGTTATTTTCAGAGACAATTGGTCTTTCACTTGAGTGTGGAGCCTTCTTGGCTGGCTTGGCTTTTGTACACGTCTCAGGCACTGCTAAAGGAGCTTTCATGTCGATTCGAGTGATGGAAAACCTGTTCGGCAGCATGTTCTTCGCTTGTGTTGGAATGATTTTAAACCCCATGTTTCTACTACGAAATGCAGGTGAAATTCTCTCAATGGTGCTGCTGATTGTATGTATCAAAACCGTGTCCATGACTGGCGTAATGACTTTCTTCCGTATCAGTCCTCGCAAGGCGTTTATGGCCGCTGTTGGTCTCTGTCAAATTGGAGAATTGGCGCTTATTTTCATGATCAAAGCTCACGCTTCGAAGCTGGTTTCTCGTCGGACGTATTTGCTGTTTGTAGCGTCGATCTCTGTCTTCCTCGCTTGCTCGTCCATCTTCAACCGGAAGATCGTTCTCGCGCGTCGAAAGTCCATTTATCGCTTACCTTCAACTGTTCGAGGTAAACCAATGGACCGGCAACGGAATTTAAATGATCTTGAGGTTGACACTCGACAACGTGCTGGTTCTAATAGCACGTATCTTGATTCTAATGATGAGGATCCATACTCTCCATCTCCACCTTCGAGAATGCGATACCAATCCTCAAAGAATGGTAAACAGTAAGTAAAAAAAATACAACCACATTCTGATACTTAAGTCCACAATATTGTTGTTTTTATACTTTTACTAGCAAAAATATTCTGCTTTTTCATCCGATTATCGACGACGGATTAATAATTAAGAGATCAAACTCATTCGTCCTGGTTGGAGTTTAGCATCGTTGCTGACTTGGCTACGATCTCGACTTCTTCGTTTTCTGGACTACGTTCATCACCTTGAGTATCTTCCACTATATCAATCTCCATCTTGGATTCTTCATCAGGTGGCGTCGTAGCTACAAAAGATTCATATCTTGTGTTTGAAAACTCTTGAGGTGGTGGTGGTGGTGTTACTGTTGTTTTCATGAGACGTGGTGGTTGATTCTGGACGAATTCTTGTAAAGGAAGTGTTGCTTGCTGTAGTAAATACACAAATCCATCTCGAATTCCTTCATTTGAAAACTCGATATGGAGTTCACGGAATCGAGTACAGACCGAGAGTACACAGGCTGGATCCACTGCCCGTTTGGCTGTGTTTGGTAAATTGGTGGCATGTCCTGCAAAGAATGGGGCGTTGTCTCCAATGAGTAGATGACGAATATCATGCAGTTTGATAGAGTCATCAAGACGATCAGGAGACGTGGGAGATGAAGTCATCGGGTGTTGGTCCAATGTGACGCTAGGAGATCGCAGTCGAAGCATTTTCGTTGCTGGAGGAGTTACTGGCGATGTCGGGGTGCTTCCGGTCTGTCGAGTGGTAAAGTTGAGCGTGAAGCCGCCACTCGCAGTGCGTTCGGTCTTCGCACCACGTTCCCGACGTAGCGAGCGCCACCACAGACGCTTCTCGTTAATTGCGTCAGACGTGCTGCTGCTTGCCGAGCTGTCAGTGGTAGGAGAAGCAGCGTTAGCATTCGGTTCGGTGTCATCGAGCTCGTAGCTACCAGTAGGCGTACCAACGAATCCACCGGTCGGGTTCCGATGGGTTTCTGGAGGTCCAGTATGCAGGTCTGGATGGCTATTACCATTGCTGTCCTTGCCTCCAATGCCGAATAAACTCGTGAAGCTGCGTGCGTTTTGATACCGTAGCAAACTTCGCTTCAAAAGCTTCGGCTGCCAACTTAACACTTTGCCGTCAGTAGATAACCGCAGCTTAGTGCGATGTGGAAGTCCATTGCGACCGTATTTCACTGCTTCAAAGCCTCCCATAACCAGTTTCTTACGGATAGCCGAAGCGGCTTGTTGACGCCGCGTTAGATCAGCTACGCGACGACGTTCGTCATTCTCGCGACGGAGACGATCCAATGTCTTTTTGCCTGCTTGAATCCAAGGATGACAACGTAGCATTGCCATTGACGGTCTCTCCTTTGGGTCCACATGAAGCATCTTGGAAATGAGTGTCTTAACGTCTGGATGGATCGCAGCCCAATCCTTGGAAGGGTAGCGGACATTGAACCGATGAGTACGTAACTGAGCAAGTTTCATAGGAAACGGAGGGTACCCACACAACATGATGTACGTGACTACTCCAAGTGAAAACACATCAACTTCAAGACCGTACGACCGGCCGTCCAGAATCTCTGGAGCAGCGTAACCTGGTGTACCACACGAGTCGGAAGCTTGTTCCTCTTGGTGATTCAGTTGGCGAGCAAACCCAAAATCGCACAGCTTGACGTCTTCTCCTGATAACAAGACGTTCTCCGGCTTCACATCGCGGTGAATGATACTGTGGGAGTGACAGTAATACAGCGCCTCAACCAACGCTGCAGCTACTTTCTGCGCTTCACGTTCGGGGAATTTCCCTTGCTTAACGATCCGGTCGAACAAGTCGCCACCTTCTGCTAATTCCGTGACCAAATAGCATTTGGCGTCGTCTTCGATCACTTCGTACAAGCGCATGATGTTGCCGTGACTGACACTTGAAAGCACGCGAACTTCATGAGATAAAGCCGCTCGATCCACGTCCGAGAGACTCAACTTGTCGACAATCTTACAGGCGTAAAACCCACCTTTCTTTCGGTGTGTTACCTGCTTGACAGTGGAGTACGAACCTTCACCTAAATGTCGAGTGATAGCGTAATGTTGGTGGAAGTCGAGAAAGCTCTTTTCACCCTTACGGAACGTCACTTTCGGAGCTGCTGAAGCTGTTGGTGACTGACTTGCTGGTGTAGCCACTAAAGCCGCAGAAAGCGTCGGTACAGCTCCATTAGACGGGGAACGAGAGGATGAAGCCGTACTGCTGTTACTGTCATCACTACAGCGTGAAATACTCGTTCCTTTCTGGGTATTTCCATGAACGGATGGAGCTTTGTCTTCAGGCTCTTCCGGATGCTTATTCTATCATTAAGAAAGGGTCAAGAGCTTGTTAGTATAATTCCTATAGTACCAAACCCGTAAGAAACTTCGTACGCTGATGCTAGGAAGGTACGAAACCTGAATCTCCTTTGATACATTGTTATTCTCTGTTTGTGGCTCAGGTATCAGCAGCTCCTGAATGGAGAGTGTACCCATTTCTTGACATGAAGAGTCCATACTCTCCTCGTCTTCCTGTTGTGTGTTGTTGCCAGGTATCGCTAATTCGTCCTTGTTGCTATTCATCTCAGTAGGTCGTGTATAATTCAGAAGCTGCCGCACTTTCATCCGTGGATCGTGGGCTTCTACTGCTGTAGCACAACACAAAGGATCAGGCTCGCCTCGAGTAAAAGTCATGTCTTTTCTGGTGAAGTCTGGAAAGTGGGGAAAGAGAGCACCGAACCGGAAGGAGAAACGTGCGACGGCGTGACGGAAACGGACGATCGGCCGCCGGCTCACAGCAGGCCTTTTTGTATTTTTAAAAGGGTTTTGACACCTTCTTGAACTGCGATGCTACAGCCCTTTGTCTATACTAACAGGCGCTAGGAATCTCTTAAAACTCTTTTTGCAACGGAGCTCCAGTTTCTCGCCAGCAAATCCGTTGATTTTGGTGATTCCTTCCGCGGTTACAGACGCCAGAGCCGCTGGAATATCTGCGAGCTATCTGGATCATAGAGCTAGTGACGGGAATAAGCTTTGGGTTCAAGAATTGAGCGACTTCAATCAGAATTTGACTCTAAAGTAGCTCTTTAGGCTTCAGCTAGAAGAGCCATTTTGTCACTAAGGTTAACATCCTCGTTCAGCGCTTGATCAAGAAGTCGCGGTGGGAAAATGTGAACACTGAGATCGTTAAAAGCCGCCTCATAGCGAGGAAAATCCTCGTGGGTCTTGTCGACGCCGCATGATAAACGAAATTCCTCTAGATACGGTAGTACACTGACCATAAGCAACTCTTGACGCTCTTTCGCTGCAAGAATGCGGTCTCCATAGGCCGAAAAACTACAGAGAAACCAAAAAAGTTATGACACTGACGAACTATCGCAGGACGATGGATGACTAACGGACCTGTTGCCGATGATGACAAGCTTTGTTACTGCAAGGCCCCAATTACAAGAGAGCACGTTCTCATATAGAGCTTTGCCGCAGTGTGGCATAAAGAAAACCGTGTTGTAGTTCACCTGTCGTCTGCCATGCTCATTTTCCTTGATAATGTTCACATTGAATTGCTCTACGATTGCAGCATCACTCTACAAAGACCACACAATAAATATTAAGGTTAGAAAACATTGCCAAGTCGTTTCTTTGTTGTTCTCACCTCGTTCATGGCAGGATCGAAAATCTCGACGCAGTGCTGAGTTTTGTCTCCTTTTACAGTGTTTCCACCATCCTTTCTACCATCCAAAGCTTCCTTTAAAGCCACAAAAAACCCCAACTGATGAACTGCATTGGAAGACGCACAAAAACTACCAAGTCCGTAGCCCACGAGCATCGGCATGTCCGGTACAGCAACTTCGTCCTTTTTTTCCGACTTCTTCGCAGTTTGAGCAAAGTGTTGGACTACTACACGAAGCGCATCCTTCAGCAGCAATGAGCCACGCAACACATTGGCAATAGCGCGAACTCGACGGACGATCTGCGTCTGCTTCTCAGCAGAAACCTCCGGAACAGGCTCCACAGCTTCTTCATCTGACACTACAAGAACGAGTTAATAAGGGAAAACACAATCAGTTGAAACCACCAACTCCCAGCTAAATCCAGTTGTTATACACGAAATCTACTGAGAACTTGTAGTTCTAGCTGCGAAAGCTGTGAACAAGTGGTTGATACAGTGAAAGTGTGCAACTTTTACCAGCTTTTTGGTGGTTTGAATTGGTGGTTGCACCTCGACCACTTGTACCAGTCTTGGTAGTCTTCAGTGACGCCTGTCGTTGACTTGGAAGTCCAGTACGAGGCTTCACACGTCGCCGACGAGTAACGAGCTGCCACTCCACGTCCATCGCCTGTTTAGCTGCTCGCAATTCGAATTTTGACCAATCCGAAACGTGTTGGATAGTAAAAATGTAGTTACCGCATATATTTTACTACAATGTTTGCTGAAACTTGAAAATCATATACAGTATGTACATGTTTCCACACTAAGTGTGGAAACATGTACTGTACACCGTTCACTCTAATTAGTCGTGCCATGACTAATAATGTTTACGATTTTCTTGGCACAAACCGAACTTTTAATCAGCTTTTGCTACAACACTTCTTGTTTGTTGTGTAATGCAAGACCATGATTTGCTTCGGCTTGCCGTGATACCGGTATACTCAAATCCACCGTATTTACGCTCTTTTGAGTTCTTTAGGATTTTTTTGTCGGATGAGGTGACACGAAAAAGGGCAGAAGCATGACTAATTTCGAAGCACGACTGATTAGAGTGAACGGTGTATTGTGTCTTTCACTCATTTTGGCTAAATAGATGCCTTAATCTCAGTTTAAGAGACGAGTGATTAGGGTGCCAAGTCCGGTTTGCAATGACCAGAGCTAACGATAAACTCAGATTAGAGGAAAAATAGCTCAGAACAGAAGTCTCTCGAAGACGAAAAAGCCCGAATGCCGACAAGGGCCATGCCATTTGGAGTTTTCTCGCTTACAATGACATACTCCCAAGACTTAAGATGGAGGTCTGTGGTTTTACTGTATGCGTACGACGTTCCTGTCCAGATGGTATCTACTGTACTCGGCATTGCACCGCGTACGTTAGGGCGATGGCTACATCATTTTCAATTGACTGGTAACGTTGACGAGAAAATCAGAGAGATACAGCGCTCATCTCGATGGCCCCGCAAAGTTCTCGACTTCGTCGACAACTATGTTAAAGCTCACCCATGCTTTTATTTCGAGGAAATTAAATCTGCAATCACTGAGCACTTTCCCCATGTCGAAAACGTTTCGGACGCCACTGTGTGCCGAGTTCTGCGGTTTGACCTCGATTTGTCAAGAAAAAAACTAAGCGCGCACGAGAAAGTGTTCCTTCCGAGCGAAAACAATACCTTGAACGGTTGGCTCCATTCTATTCCAGCCCTGACCAACTTGTTTTTGCTGATGAGACTACGAAAGACGGGAGAGCGATGTTGCGTCAACAGGCATGGTCACGACGTGGTCAGCCTGCAATAGTTTCACTTCCGTTTTCACGTGGAAAACGGGTATCGCTACTTGCAGCGACTGATGTCACTGGTTTTTTTGCGTGGGGTAATGTTGAAGGAACTTTTACCCGATCAACTTTCCATGAAGTTTTGCGCTCAAAAATTTTACCATTTTTGAACCCTTGGCCACTCCCCCGTTCGATATTGATTTTAGACAATGCCCGCATTCATATGTACCGTGAGATCGAAGATCTAGTGCTCTCAACAGGTGCGCTTATATTCTTTCTCCCCCCATATTCACCGGAGCTTAATCCAATCGAGGTGCAGTTTTCTTTTTTAAAACGATGGATACAGAAGCATGGGAATATGGCGTTCCGGGAGAACCCTTTGGCTGTGCTGCGAGTAGCTATGGAAATGTGCACTAAAAATCATGACGACGTTGGTATTAATCTTTATAGACATTGCGGATATAGTGATCAATGTTTAACATT
>JAIKVB010001868.1:0-10453 GCA_024679045.1 Phytophthora brassicae
TCTTTGTCCTGTTTTCAAGGACAAAAATTGGTAGATCCGTTAGTGTTCACGGGTGCGTACGAGCGTCGACGCTCCTGCAGTTGCAGACGGACGCTAGATGAGCGACGGTTGGGTGCGTTGATTGGTGAATGTGGTCTCTTTGGAGATGGTTGCGCGCGATTGTCATTTCTGCGTGTTGAACGCAGCTGCTCTGACACTTGACACGGATCTGGTAGCTCCGTAGTGTTGTGAAACTTTGTAAAGCACGACTCCTCTCCAGTGCACCGTGGTGCACAACATAGTGCTACATAGCATTGACTGCATTTGAATCTCGTTTTGAAGCCTATACGACAGTGTTCTGCATTCTCGACGTCGTGATAGAGTGAGCAGCACATCACGCAACATTGCTGGCCGTTATCTTCGATTTGCATCTAAGCACCAATTTAACATATGCGTCAGCAGCTGGTACTGATTGCATACGGAGATTAACTACAATGTAATACACCAACCTGGTTATACTGAGTCCGTTTGGATAACCGGAGACGTTTGAGTTCAGGATCCGAGTTGAAATATATTATCTTCCGATTCCGAATCCCACGATGGCTAGGTTCAAAATTGATGCTGCTATCATTCTCCTTCGAAGAACCCGTGAGTTAAACGCGGCGACTACAGGAAATCTTTTGTCCAGATATTTGGCAGCGTCACGGCAAAATGATGCAAAACTGGGCAGATTCTGTTATATCACTGGGATGGCGTGTACGAAGAACATCGTACTGTATCCTTTAAGAACGGTTGTGCCTGGGCACGGTAAACAGTGTTAGCACACCCAATCATATTACTGCATAATTGGTATACAACACTACCTCAAATAGTTGAAGGGACTGGTATACATTGTATACCAATGTCATGATAACTCGAAGCATTATCGCTGCCGTTGGTGACAATGCAATATGTAGCGATTTAATGTTTTTGAATAACTCGAAGCATTATCGCTGCCGTTGGTGACAATGCAATATGTAGCGATTTAATGTTTTTGCGATATCTGGAATAAACGCCAATGCCGCCTTTGACGCGATTTCACATCGATATCAGCGATGGTATATATGCTTGTTTGCTTGGAGAGGCTTCCTCATACCTCGATAATACGATTTAGAGCTCTCCACATCTCCATATTTTGTGAGAAGGTATGTAGATCGACGCACGACCCAAGATCATCAATCAAAATGTAAGGTATTAACCCAGACTCATCATAGACCCAAACCATGTACGCCTCACAAATCACTTTCATCGCAGCTCGGTACGTTGCAGTTATTGATTTTCCACAATCACGTGAACAACACGTATTATTTGTGAAGGTGTAGCATACACCAAAACCCCGTCACACATGCCGCATACAATGTTGTGGATAACTTGACATCGGTGACTTCCATTTGGGATCTGCTCCTTGAGGCTCGATACCAGTCCGGCGAGATAAAAAGTTGAGAATATTCCGTGTTTATCTGCTAGCAATTGTTCGTCCCCTTGAATTTCATATGTCACTCTTGTCTTATATTCTAGAACGCCATATATCTTCCCCCGAGCAGGAGAACTCATCATGATCAGGAGAAAAAACTGCAAAAGGCAAATCACGACTACAGAGACATGCACAATGTTAGAAATACTATCAAGTAGTAGATAACGATCATATTTACGTACTAGCACAGCAAGCCATACGGCTTCATAGCTGGACATGCACAATGTTAGAATAATATCAAGTAGTAGATAACGATCATATTTACGTACTAGCACAGCAAGCCATACGGCTTCATAGCTTCAACGAGAAAAGAAGAGTGAGCTTCCAAAAACTGGTTGGAGGTGCTCCGCAATTTTCGGCTCGCTGTGCGTGCCAATTTTCATTGCAGTCGACGATTTCGGTTTCATAAACCCTGCCGCCAAAATTTCACCACTCAACGAAACGCGTCTTGATGTAATGTCTGCTGAGTTAAAACTCTGCAGACGATCTTTCAAAACGCTTTTGGTGCCAGATATTGGCAACCCTCTCTCTCTGTACAACGATTTTAGTTATCCCAGTGATGGTATTTAGATCTATACTTGCAATGTCGACAGTGGTTCGCTGAACTGCTCGTTCACAGGAAGAGCAAGCAGCATCGCCGAACATTTTACGTCTGGATCGGTCACGGGATCACGCAAAATACCATGATCAGGTGTTGCGCGTGCAATTTGATAAAAAAATACGGCTGACGACAGACCCAGTGACTTGAAACTTGCGGAGTAGAAACCAATCCGGCGTACGTTGGGTCCCGTTAATAAACGTACACCTCTCTCAAATCCAGAAAATATTGAATGAGCTGGGGTATTCGCGGGTGTATCTGCTTGAGAACAGAGATTCGACCAAGCACTTGGTCCAAACATGCGATCCGTAATGTAGCAAAGTGTTACACTCCCGAGTCCAGAATGGTATGCCAGTGCGTACGCCCTGCCAGGCCGTGACAGGGAGCGTTTTCCACCTGGCAGTTTTGACAAACAGATTTTCCCATTTTTCATTTATTGGTTTCTGAGATCCGTTGGCCAATTTTCCAAACGTAAAAGGAGATTACCTCATTCTTTTGTGGGTTCCAACAACTTTGCCACCAACGCTATGAATGTGATGATTAATTACACCCGACTGATACCCTCTGTCCAGTGCGTGAAAAATACCAGGAAGAGAGATCTGACTCTCGGTTGATGCACCACACACAGAGAGCGTTGAAGAACCTTTACAATATCAACTGTT
Organism: Phytophthora brassicae; assembly: GCA_024679045.1. Classification (NCBI taxonomy): domain Eukaryota; phylum Oomycota; class Peronosporomycetes; order Peronosporales; family Peronosporaceae; genus Phytophthora; species Phytophthora brassicae. The sequence continues at coordinate 2,753 of JAIKVB010001868.1, forward strand.
GATTTACCACGAGCTGCTATATGTCCACCCAAAACAATTCCAGTTGTAAGAGAAACAATGCCGTGCTGCACTGGGCCGTACGTACAAGAACCCAATAGCGTTAGTGAAATTTAAATGCATGAGTTCATATGATAGTATTCATTCTTTGGATTTCGTACGTGGGTCAGACCGATACCATCTACCAACGTTAACCTCAACCGAAGCATATCATCATCAAGTGAAGCGATTGTTTCTCGCTCTACAAATCCGATATCAGCACTTAAGCGATGAATCAGCTCAGCCATGTATGACAAATCTCGATCAGGACTCAAAGAGACATCCCATAAATGTTCTACTCCCCTAACGTCTCGGCTTGGCTTGCCCAAAGCCCCCATTGTATCCATGTATTTAACCCGAGGTATCGAAGTCCACACCAGAGGATACAAAGCACTGTTCTCACAGTCGTAAAAAGAAGATGGCGAAGTTTAATAGAAGCTTAGCCATAGCTCAACTCCAATGAATCCCAGGATGTCTTGGGTTGACACCAGACTTGCTGGTTGGAGACTTGTGTTCACAATTTCTTGATCGCAGAGAGAATGGAATCGCCGAACCACACGCTCAGCACGTCAGCGGTGTTGACACTTCTCGTTTCAGGAATTGATACAGCGGTTAGTCTTCTTCGCAGACTTATCATTGCGGTATCAGCTTCAATGCGCGCCTTCGAAGAAGAAATCTTCAACATAATCCATTCGAAGCTCCGTATTTTCCTCCTCAGTGAACTCCCAAGTTGTGGAGAGACCTCCGTTTTCACCTGAGGTGTGAAAAGCGGAGCTGTCCGTGGCTGACATCGCTCTGTAACAACAATTTCCCTATGTAGAGCTGCGTGCGCAAAGGTTGCAGTAGAAGTTTGTTTTTGAAGCTTCTGGTGGTTTATGCTAAATACGAAGATTTCGTCCTTGATTGGAGCCAATCAGGTTGGCTCCTGCCCTCTTTCTGACCGAGGCAAATATTAGTGCGATGAGGATAGGAAGCAAAGGTAAGAAAGCGAGGACGAGTTCCTCACTTCCTCTTTTGCTTCGGACTGAGCACGACTGTAGGATAGTCTTGAGGATTATACTGATCTACACTATGGCACGTACAGTTGGAGTGAGACTATAGTGTATGAGAAGGGTATCAGTAGAGAAAGAAGGACTGGAGCAGAAGGCTCAGTCGAGAATTTGCAACAGAAATAATATACCCCGTGCGTAAAGGTGGCTTTTGCCGCACAGTGTCGTGTCGACTAACATCGATTGCTTCATATTCTACATGTTCCTTTGTTAGGCGGTCATACTCAGCAAGTGGTTATGATCCCAAGGAGCGCTGTTTGGAAGAAGACACTGAAAGAGCTGTCGATGAGCACCGCTTGGTTGGACAAAGACGATGCAGCGTGTTGGGCACGTAAAGGCAGTCTGGGACTATGCAGTGCATCAGATGGACTTGACGACTGCTTTCTTGAATGGTCCGATAGACGTGAAGGTCTATATGGAACAGCCCAAATGGTATGTAGTTTACGGCTATGAAGATTGGGTTTGTCACTTGAAGACGAGTCTTTATGGCTTGAAACAAGCACCGAGGGTGTGATTTCAGCTTCTGAAGTCATTTTTGAAGGATGAAGGATTTACGATGTTGCAGTCTGAAACGTGCGTGGCTGTTAAAGTAATTGATGGACAGTTGGTGTTCATTCCTCTTTATGTTGATGATTTACTTTTGTTCGCCCCGACGGTGAAGCTCATTGCAAAGATGAAAAAGACGTTCTGCAATCGATTTGAGATGAAAGATCTTGGTGAGCTTCACTACATTTTAGGGTGGGAGGTTACACGCAATCGTCAAGAGCGAACCATCTTCATTAGCCAAAGAACATATGCTGAGACGGTATTGAAAAGGTTTAATATGGAGAAGTGCAATGGATATAAGACACCAAGTATGTCAGACTTGAAGTTGACGAAAGCAATTTGTGCTGCAGATGCAGATGAGAAAAAGATGATATGTACGAAGCCATACAGATCTGTTGATGTTGGGTTCGCGTCCTGATCTCGTCTACTTGGTACGCGAGTGTAGTCAGTTTCTAGAGAATCCCGGAATACTGCATTGGCACGCTGCAAAACGAGGTTTGCGGTACCTTCGTGACACATCAGATTGGGGGATTCGGCTTGGTGGTTTAGAGTGGATAAACCAGAAGTTAAATCGGCACTTGCAAGCTTTTGCTGAGGCCGACTTTGCAAACCGAATTGATGACTGGAAATCTGTAGCAGGATGATTAACTAAGTTCTGTGGAAGTACAATTTCCTGGAGTAGCCAAACAGAAAGAACAGTCGCATTGCACACGACCGAGGCTGAGTATATGGCATTGAGTCTTATTGTACAAGAAGTTGTACATCTCCGTCAAATGCTAAAAGAACTACGATTAGCTCAGGATTCACCTACGGATGAGTTTGTGGATAACGAAAGTGCTAAGAAGCTAGTAATCAATCCTGTATTTCACCAGCGAACCAAACACATTGACGTTCGCCATCATTTTATTCGAGAGCGCGTGGAAATGAAACAAGTGGACGTGTTAAGGGTACCTGGTACCGAAAATGTGGCAGATGCATTTACAAAACCTTTACCTCAGACTACTTTTGAAAAGCACAGAGCTACTATGGGTTTGATGTCAAAAGCAACATTCCAACACCAGAATCTTGGGAACCAGTAGATGGGGCTGTTGCGGATTATACTGATTCCAGAATCTTGGGAACCAGTAGATGGGGCTGTTGCGGATTATACTGATTCCCAGTATAAGATGTCAGTACTTGTACTTCAAGTACTGACATCTTATACTGGGAATCAGTATAATCTGTGTCGACTAACATCGATTGCTTGCTATTCTACCCGTTCCTTTGTTAGGCGGTCGTACTCAGCAAGTGGTTATGAGCCCAAGGAGCGCTGTCTGGATGAAGACACTGAAAGAGCTGTCGATGAGCACCGCCGGGATGGACAAAGACGATGCAGCGTGTTGAGCAAGTAAAGGCAGTCGGTTAAGAGGACGCACTGGTCATGTGGGACCGTGATCAAGTTGAAGATGCTGTGAAAGATGAGAGTGGTGCCCGGTCTGGTGGGGTTGAAGAGATGAGAAGCGCAGAGGTGTGCACTTAAGAGAGAGAGAGGCACAGAGTGTGCAGTTGAATGAGCGAGACACAAATGTGTGCAGATATGAGGGTGAGAAGCACAGAGGTGTGCAAATGAGAGTTGAGTGGCAGTGTATGTCAAGAGTGCATGCGATGCACAGCGAGTTGATGAGAGGCACGAGGTGCAAGAGAAAGAGTATGAGAGGCACAGTCTCAGAAGGAGTGCACACGAACTCAGCAGAGGACTACCCAGTAACTCGGAGTGGTCATGTGGACGTGTTGCCGTGTCAAGGTGTTGATCAGTAGGTGGGGCTGATGAGGATTATACTGATCTACACTATGGCACGTACAGCTGGAGTGAGACTATAGTGTATGAGAAGGGTATCAATAGAGAAAGAAGGACTGGAGCAGAAGGCTCAGTCGAGAATTTGCAACAGAGATAATATACCCCGTGCCTAAAGGTGGCTTTGCCGCCCAGTGTCTGTGTTGACTGACATCGATTGCTTCTTTTTCTACCTGCTCCTTTGTTAGGCAGTCGTACTCCGCAAGTGATAGCAATAGGGTGACGATAATAACGGACGCGCTCTATTACAGTCCGGCCTTTATTTTATAATACAGACTCGAAATGGTGTACCGGCTTCTATTCGGGAAGGGACTCTACTAGAGGAAAGTTATTCGTCTACCAAGTTGATGTCGTCCAGCGCGTCATCAAGAGCCAAAAGATTCAGCAGATCTGCATTCTCGTCGTCCTTAGATTCCTCCGCCCACTTGTCGCGGAATCTTGCGCCGTAGACGTCGTGCTTGGAGATGATTCAGTCGCTCGGATCACGCGCAAAGCCTGCCGCTTCAATGCTGTGTATCACAGTCGATTCTTCAGTATCACGCCACGCGCGGAGAACCCACTCACACACAGTGTCGACGCTTGGCATCCGGGGGTTACCAAAGCGGGTGTACTCCACTTGGTCTGACTCCTTCCAAACGTTTATCTCTGCATAGAGCAAGTCCTTGACGCTCTTGTAGATGTCAATGTCCCCGGCCTGTAAGTATGGCGTCAGACCACCGGGCACAACACACATAGCGATCATCCTGGAACCGCACTTCGCCTTGACCAACTTTGAAATATGGGCTCTCATATTGTCCCACACCAAACACTTGCCCTCACCATGCGCTACGAGAGGAAAAGCGATATCAATTCACTTCTTGAGTAACTCGCTATCTACCCAAGCACGAGGTTGTTGAGCCACGTAAAGTGGATCCGGTTTTTTTCTCAAAAGTGGGTGTGGATTTGCCTTTCCACACCAAAAGCGGAGGAAGCTTTCTTCCAGTGGCGCTGACAGCGAGCACAACCGTAATTCGCATAGAGAAGAACCCAGTAGATCGAACCACGACATGCCGAGCACCGACAAAGTCCAGCGTGATTTGTCGAGCGTCCTCGAAAAACAGCCGTCTCATCCATCAGAACGGTCTGCTCTAAGTCGACGGACGGTAGTTGGTCTTGTAAAAACACCATGTAGCGGACGGCTCGGTTCACAAGGGTGTCGTCATCAAGGACCGTCAGGTTTGTCCGGCGGCGTAGCGAAATCTCGAAGCGACGCATGAAGTTCGAGACCCAGTGGTCGGATGCTGTAAATGGAGGCGGCGCCTCTCGTCCTTCGTCTTCGCCCGCGTAAAGAAGAAGTGCCATATTGGCCAGCCAGCGGCGTGTTACCTTCTCCTTCTTGGTGCGCTTGGTCACAAATCCTCATAGAGCAGCTCTTCTAGTGTCTCCGACAACGGCTTGCGGCCTCCACCAGCTACACGAGCCTGGTGGGGCTCAGCAGCTCGAATCTTCTCTCGCAGTCGCCACCAGCGGCGCACTGCGCCACCATTCACACTCCACCCCAGAGATCGAAAGTGCGCAACAGGTCGAGTAGGAACGCCTTCCCCCACCGTCTCGGTCCACTGGATCACCTCCTGCTTTCGTCCGATGCTCACCGCTTGCCTCTGCCGACTCATTTCCCGATATTGAAGACGCCGCACACCGGCAGCGGCGAGACTAACAAGAATGACTGGACTGCGATCTGCGTCGATGTATTCGGGAGGGGATTCAATTTTTTAGAGCAGCCCGATAGAACAACAGAGGATTTTATTTGGGAGGTGCTTTTATTCAGGCGAGTCCGTTAAGTAAGCTAAAAAATGAGTTTAAAGGGACTTAAGGCTTTCGTTTACTTTAACACACCTGCTTCAGCGTCGCTATCGCTCCCTCCAGAGGAGTCGCCGTACATCTAGTCGAGACCATTGTCACTAGGCATCATACACGGGTCCTACACGAATGTCCTTATGGCTTGATGGACACGATTGGTAGCATCAATGTATGAATTTGGGATGAACCGCGGTTCAGAGACCGGTTCGGTCATCGACTCTTAGGATTAGAAACGTGTGATTGCGTGGGTGGCGCGAAGGCGCCTAGCGTAGGACACAGGTAAGAGGTAGCAACCTCTAAATGATCACTTCTACTTCCACGACATACTCCTCACCAACTTACAGGTTATGAGCCCAACGGGTAGTATCATTGCCGCGGGCGAAGCCCGCGAGCAGCCGAAGGCGGACGGTTGCAAAAGGACCGACAGCCCGTACGGAGAGAAGGACGAAGTCATAGAGGGAGAGGAACCAAGAGATACGTAGGATAAGATGCTGGATCTGCTCACAGGACTCGCTTAGTGCATGGAGCGCCTCGAGGCGTCGCAGGAGGGACATGATGGGAAGGATCGACTAAAGGACCGAGAGGTCAGCGTATTTGGTTCGTCATTGGGCAAGAAGGGCGATGCATCGACAAGCTCTCGCCTGCCACATACTTTGATATGAGGCAGTCAGGATACGGAAACGCAGCTGCGAACGTCGAGATGGTGCAAGCGACACAGCCGGCACTGCCACAGCATTTTGTGTCACAACAGCAGTACCGACCGGTCCCGCAGCAGCCCATGCAGCCACCGGGGCCGCAACTCGCGCGAGTGCCGGACACGCGGCGGCGGAAGCTCGGTATACGTCCTTTAGGCGGTAAGGAGTTGTACCAGGGCCTGGGCAGTGGGTTTCTGTCGTGGGGTATGCGTTTCGTGCGCCGGATAATGTTCGCCTATCGTGCCAGCGGTTTTCCGTTGACGGAAGACGTCAAGGTTGACGTGCTGGTACATCATTTGAGTGGAATGGCGGAGAGGTACTACAACCAACAGGTAGAAGGATGGTGGGAGGAAGAGCCCACGCTGGAGCACGCGATGCAGCGGCTCCTCCACATCTTTGCTACGAAGATTACGCCCGCTCAGAGCATGAAGATGTTCACGGCTCCGAAGAGCGTGAAAAGAAGCTGTACAGAGGACTACTTATACCTGGTGGCGGTGAGCGAGGCATGCGGAGGCGTTGGCAATCTTGTGTTGGATAATATGGACCACTACGCAGACCCGAACATGAGGGTCTCGATGATGTCGATGCTGAACTTGGCGCGGACTGACTATCTACGTCAGGCCGAAGAATTAGCGCATTTTGCGCAGTCGATCGAGATCGAGCTGCGTGGGAAGCAATTGGGTAGAGACGTTGTTAATAACGTCCACAACGGACCACGGGACACTAGGAAGCGTTTCATTTGCGGGAAAGGTGGGCACCTGAAGGCAGCGTGCACCAACAGCAAAAAGGAGCGGGACGGGAACGGCGACGCCGATTTCGTGTTGACCGTAAAGGAGGCCAGTCTGGATCACGACTTGTGGATTCTGGACAGCGGCTCGAGCCGCCACCTCGTGAATGACATTAACCTCTTGGAGAGCGCTGAGGATTTCACAAGCGAATGTATCGCTGCTGACGGCGGAGCGCTGAAAATCAGCAAGCGAGGAAGCGTATTGATAGAGACTACTGTGATGGGAAAATCGACTAGATTGCGACTGTTAGACGTACAGTACGCGGAGAATCTGGAGCGCAACATCATTTCGTATGGACTGTTAGAAGCTAAAGGGTACGGGATCGCGTACCGTTGAGGTCACCGTGTGGTCGCGGCCATGAACGGGGGACCTGCCGTCTTTGACGTCGAGAAGTCGAATAATGTGTTGGTCTTACGCGCGCGTGGTTGCAACAACACGCAGAAAGCTGGGGACATTTTAATGTCGGTTTTGGCGCAACATGAGCGAGAGGTAGGAGCTGAAGTGCAGCGAGGATCGCTTATGCACTTCCACCGGAGACTTGGACACCTACACTACGATACGATTCTTCAAATGGCGAGGGACCCAGCGTCCGGTATCGCCCTCACGGACGAGGTGCGTGCGAACTGCCTAACTTGCGCGCAAGGCAAGCAAACGAAAAATCAGCAGTCCCGTAAAGATACGGGGAAAACTCGCACATCGACGTGATTGGTGGAGTGATTTGCTCTGACCTAAAAGGGCCAATGACTCCGAGGGGCCGCCTGGGAACCGCTACATGGTGAACTTTATAGATCACCGCACTAACTACTGCCGCGTGTTTTTGGCAAAGACGAAAGACATCGCGGCGCAGAAGTTCAAGCATTTCATGGCGTTTTTCGAGCGGCAGTTCAACTGCCGAATACACGTGCTGAGAACAG
>JAIKVB010001869.1:0-10453 GCA_024679045.1 Phytophthora brassicae
GAAATCCTACTACAGACTACAATGAAAGACTTTAAACAAGACGACTCGGACGATGATGAGCCGCCAATGCTGGGTGAGGTCGACACCCCAACTAGAGACAACCGTCTCCATGAAGTATCAATGACAGCTCCAGATAGCACCATTATGGATGAGATGGTGGCGATCGTACAGCGAGCTAAAGAGGATAAACGCAAGCAACAGGACAAAGAGCGAAATCGCACATCATTCGGCCAAGGACTAAAAAAAGGGTTCTTTAACTCAAGCAAGACGATAACAAAGGGAAAAAAGAACACACCAGCAAAGAATTCGACGACATTGGAGCCTACTAGACAACAGTCGGTACGTTTGATTCGTGACATTATTCATATGTTTAAACTGACTAATTTGACTCTGAATCTACAGCGAGAAGAACGTCTTATGATCGTGAAGCAACAGGAAGAAAAAGCTCCGAAAACCAGTCCAACGTTTGTGTTTCCGGAAGTCCAAGAGGCGCTGAAAAGCATGAACCAGTTGGACTCCAAAGGTTTAAAAGCTAAACCCATTCACTTGGCACTGAGAAACTTACGTTGTTGTGATATTTATTGATCTAGAGTGGATGAATGAACGCTTTTTCGAGAAACTTGCGCGAAACCCGAAGTTGGCACAAGGTCTGTTTGTGTCTTGAGGCTTTGCTTTATCTACTGGGATGTGGGTCTAAATTGTTGTTGGTGATCATGGCAGCGCTGCAAAACCCAGCATTTTCAAAAGCGATCGCTGAAATGCAGCAAGATCCACAAGCAGCTGTGCTGAAGTACCAGAAAGACCCAGCCGTCTCTGTCATGCTGAAAGATTTCATGGAATTCCTTGGGAGTCACTTTGAAGAGGTAAAGTACCTCTTTTATAAGAACCATTTTGGTAGAGAAATACTAACAAACGGGTTATCTGCGTGTTTACTTAGCTGGGAGCTTCTGCAGATGCGACTTCTGACCAGAAGAAATCGAAGCAAGAAAAGCAACAACAACAACACTTTCAAGGGGATGAACACAAGACGTCGAAACCACCAGCAATAGTTGATCTGGACGAGACCAGACGAGATGCTATTGCTAAAATGCAGCGGAAACCTGAAGAGGAGGAGCAAGTACAAAGCATCTTGAAGAATCCAGAACTGTTAGCAGCGCTTTCAGATGGAAATCTGATGCAGCGTCTTCACACATGTCAGCAGTCACCAGGAGAGTTGCAGCGATTAGCGCAAGATCCGATTTTAGGACCCAAACTTCGATTGCTGGTACAGCATAACATGGTGCAGTTTGCATCATAGGCGAAGTGCTACGAACATTTCGGTTCTATCACTAAAGTTACGAACATTTTCGTTTTTCAACACAATAGTTTGACTTGGTAAATGTATTGAACTTCAACATTGAAATAATAAACCTAACAAAATTCATTACCGGTAGGAAAAGTCCAGCGATGCACAATTATCACCTTTGACCAGCAACAATTGCTTTAGCAGTTCAGCTGGAGCAGCAGTCCAGAGATTTGGACCGTGCAATGGCTCGAGTCCTTGAGCTTGAGCAACAGAATTCCAGTTTGGAGGTTGTACGAACTTTGTTGTGGACGCCGCTCCAACATTCTCTCTCACCGGTCGTACACTGTAGCGTCCATCTACAGCGTAGATAACCTATTAAAATAGTGGAAGCCAGCACTTCAACACAAGCAAACCTCGCTAATTTCGGTGCATTGCCGAAAATAGGGTTTTCTGATTGCACCATTGTTGCCGAGTTAGGTACGAAATCAATCGCTTCGCTCACTATTGATTGGAAACGCGACGAACATGGTGGAGCTCAAGGACCAGGTCGAAGTGGAGATGACGCGCTACCGAGCGCTGCAGGACGGTGCGCACTCTCTTTCTCTATCTGATAAGAAACTGTAATATGTATACTTATATTTTACCCATTTGCAGATGTGCAAGTGCTGGCGACGCAGCGTCAGACGTACGCGCAACAGGCGAACGAGAACGATATGGTGAAGAAAGAGTTAGACCTGCTGGACGACGAAGCCAAAGTTTACAAACTTGTGGGTCCAGTTCTGCTCAAACAGGACGCAGACGAAGCCAAGACGAACGTTAACAAACGTCTCGAGTTCATTAACAACGAGTTGTAAGAAGCTGCGGCTTTAGTAGAAGGAACAAGTGGATATACTGACGTTTTGTATTGCCTAAAATAGGAGCAAAGTGAACACGAAAATTGAAGCCAAGGAGAAAGAAGCGGTTGGCATTCGAACCAACGTACGAGAAGCTTTTAATCCATTGATTTCGTGTTTTTACTTTCAAGCTCATGAATTTGTGTTGCAGATTTCCAACATGCAGATGGAGATGCAGAAACGCGCTGCAGAAGCTGCAAAGAGCGCCGTTGCAGCTCATTAGAAGGCAGTTGTAGATGAGAATGTGAAGCTTTAATGACGTCCGACAGATTTGAGCTCTACAGAAGATCAGAGAGCGTCTTTGGTGGATGAAAAACCTTGTTTTGCTACTGAAACTCTCTCCTTTTGCAAAAATGTATTGTGTCTAATACCTAAAGCCCCAGAGCCTCGAGAGAGTGCGTTCTAGGGCCTAACAGCTCGGATGGCACAAGTTCTGACACTTCTTGCAATGTTGTGCGAGCCACAGGAGTGGCATGGAGAGTGTGGCGACCTGCTTCACGCACGCGCACTAGCACATAGTCACCCGAAGCAGCGCGAACGCTATCCGAGCTGACAGTCGGTAGTGGAAGGAACTCGGAGGCCAATTCTCCTGCCTGCTTTGTGAAGGAGCGCAACGATCCCGGCATCTCCTGGTTAGGGAATACGCAGCGTTTACTGGTGTCTGTAAGCCCTGTGAGTCTCGGTTCTTCGTCCGTGGAGCGACGACTAGGGCCTTGCACAAGCACAAGATGCAGGCGATCCGAGTCTTCAACCTGGTTTTTGCGCGTCACCACTTCGCTGTATGTGTCAATAACTTCACGCAGACGACGTAATTTGTCCTCTTGGGGCACATCATCTTCCATACGATGGGCCGCGTGGGTACGAGCACGAACTGAATACGCGAACATGAAAGCTTGATCGTAACATACCTGACGCATTAACGAGATTGTGTCAGCATGTTCCTCCTCCGTTTCGCCACAGAAACCAGCAATAAAGTCCGACGAGATGGCTACACCAGGGATACGACTCCTCCGTTTCGCCACAGAAACCAGCAATAAAGTCCGACGAGATGGCTACACCAGGGATACGAGTACGCATGTTGTCCACGAGCGCTAAGTACGCTTCACGCGAATAACCACGTCGCATACGCTCTAGTAGTGTCGTGCTGCCACTCTGAGCTGGCATGTGAATCTGTTTGCAAATATTCGGACGTACTCCTCCGTTTCGCCACAGAAACCAGCAATAAAGTCCGACGAGATGGCTACACCAGGGATACGGGTACGCATGTTGTCCACGAGCGCTAAGTACGCTTCACGCGAATAACCACGTCGCATACGTTCTAGTAGTGTCGTGCTGCCACTCTGAGCTGGCATGTGAATCTGTTTGCAAATATTCGGACGTTCATTCACGAGATCCAGCACTTCATTTGGGAAATCCTTCGGGTGAGGCGACGTGAAGCGCAAACGCATCTCGGGGTCTACGCGCGAAACTTCGTCCAGCAGGTCAGCAAAGCGGAATCCAAGAGCGTCTCGCGAGCGAAACATGTTGCTGAAACCTGCGGATGAGACGTAGCCACGTCCGTTTTCAGCTGCACCTTCCGACTTTTTGTCGTGGTACGAATTAACATTCTGGCCTAACAGCACAACTTCCTTCACACCTTCGTCACTCAAAGTACGCACTTCATCAACGATGGAGCTCATGACACGACTGCGCTCACGTCCGCGCGTGAACGGCACAATGCAATACGAACACATGTTGTTACATCCACGCATGATGGATACAAAGGCCGACGGACTGTGTGGGTCAGCACGTACAGGCGCGATGTCCGCGTAAGTTTCATCCAGTGAAAGCTGCACATTGACTGCCGCCTCACCACTGCCGTGCACTACAAGATTGGGGATGTCACGATAAGCGTCTGGACCTACCACTACGTCCACCATCTTGTCCGACTCGAGCAGCTTCGTCTTGAGTCTCTCAGCCATACAGCCAAGTACGCCCACTGTAGGTACCGTCTTCTGTTTGCGACGTAAGAGTTTGGCCTTGACTTGGCGTAGCTGCTCCAAGCGGTTCCAGATCTTGGCTTCAGCATTGTCACGTACGGCGCATGTGTTGATGAGAATGACGTCGGCCACGTCAGCAGAAGTTGCAGGTGAGTAGCCACCTTCCAATAGAATAGCACGAACAATCTCCGAGTCGGCTGAATTCATCTGACAGCCATACGTTTCAATGAAAAAAGAGCGACGTCGCTCTTCCTCCTCCTCCTCAAGCTCTTGGAGCGACCGAATGTTGCTGGGGAAATTCATCTCGCTGGGCTCACGCGCCGCCTCAACTGTGTTCTGGTGGTCGTGTCCCCGTAGGAAGTCTCCTAGTTGCTTGCCGTCGCGCGGCAACCGCGAACTCTGCACTTTCACCTGCGTCTTCATCTGCACCTTAGCATTGCTGGACTCGAACCGCGCGGTATTGGCGACTACCGCGCGGGCCACAGCTCGGCGACTAGCGACCAGCATCTTGTGTTGTAGGTGGGGAGTCACGAGTGGCTTGGACGTTACCGAATATACCGGTATTTCACAAAATGTTCTATATGTACATGTATTACCCCTTTAAGTACAGTACACAAAAATAATTGATTTGCACAATTCCTAATATTTACGATTCACATTTTTTGGTCTCTGTGTGGTCGAGTGCAATATTCATAATCTTATCGATAATGGGATGGAGCTGCTCTCGCTGTACGTTCGAGAACGAGGCGTCTGAGCGTCAATGCGCCATTTGTTTGGGCAGTCGAGTGGTTGATGTACCCACTTCAACTCCACTACCTTCCAGTCGCAACATCAAGAAGAACAAGACCAAGACGCCGCCGCAAAAAACGTCCTTGCTCTTCGGCGTCGGCAGCTCCGTCGAAAAGGAGCAACAACGCGTACAAAAGAAACTACAGCAGCTCAAGGAGTTAGGTATTGATTTACCTGCTTCAGATATTATGGAATTATTGCAACGCAACTGCTTTAGCGTGCCGGGAGCTGCTGCCGAGTACTTTGAGCGACTGGCAAAGGAAGAATCGACAGCTGACGGCAGCGTAGTAAACGACGAGAAGGACCACAAACTACAGCAAGTACTGAAGGAGATGGAGAAGGAAAACGATCAGATGTTTCGTGTATTAGGCAAGAGCTTAAAGGAAGAATCGACAGCTGACGGCAGCGTAGTAAACGACGAGAAGGACCACAAACTGCAGCAAGTACTGAAGGAGATGGAGAAGGAAAACGATCAGATGTTTCGTGTATTAGGCAAGAGCTCTATGCAAGCCACTGTAACCCGCCAGGGAGTGCAGTTGCAGGTCGGGGACGAGCTGTTGTTACAGGCTGAAAACGCAGGCAAGAAGAGACTGCGGCCTGGACTTTCAGCCACATCTTCTGGAGGAATTGTAAGGATTGCAACGTTGCAACATTCACAGATTGGACGACTAGAGAGAAAATTGGAGATGCTATTGCATCCACTTATGAAGAGCGGTCTAGTGAGACTACGAGGTGTTTGTGAAGAGCAACCAGTATCTACGCACATGTTTGCGTCTTTTCAGGTACGTTTACTGGTTAATATTGCTTGTATTTTGACTTATTAATGAAATTATTGGGGATTTTCTACTACAGGTGAACATCTTTGTCTATGTGAGTGTGAAAGCATTCGAAGTGTTTAAAGAAAGTGACGTCAACTGTCATCTGTCAGACGCACTATATAATTTACTTGAGATGGTGAATGGAGCTGAAACTCCATCTTTAGATGCGTTGGCATCCCGTTCAACCCCCGGGAAAGAGGAAGATTTATCGTCTCAGGTGAATCCGGAGGACTTAGATACGTTGTTTTCAGAATGTATTGGAGCTAGTGACCTGCATAGCACGGAAAATGGCTTGGAAGGAGATCCGTCGGAGGAACTCGTGAAATATCTGAATGATATTGAGCTACGAGAGCACCAAAAGCAGGCGCTGAAGTGGATGTTGTGGCGAGAGGATCAGTTGAAAAACGGTGTCAACGAGCAAGAGAGAAACGACCCGGTAAGCTAATTACTGTGCTATGGATCATTCCTCTTGCTAACTACGTTGTATTTCTTTTAGATGTGGGAGGAGCGTCCTTTCCGAGCCAACAGTTCCTATTTTATCAATCCGTTTGAAAAGAGCGCGTCTTTGTATCGACCGAAGCCTCCTGCTCCTTGTTTAGGAGGAATTCTTGCAGATGATATGGGAATGGGTGAGTTAGCACCAATCAATTGTCAGTAAAAGATGCAGAACTAACGGAATTGTGTCCATTTGCAGGTAAAACAATGATGATGCTGTCTCTGATTGCCTACCAAAAGCACATTAAGGAGGAAAAATCTCCTGAGAACAATATCGACCCTCCGTCTTCTGGTAAACGGAAGTCTAGAGGTAAAACGCTGGTGGTTTGTCCATTGAGTTTACTCCATCAGTGGAAGAATGAAGCTCAACAACGCTTCTTACCAAACACATTAAGTGTTCACGTTTACTATGGCGAGGATCGTGATGCCAGTACTGGAACTTCTGTGGGGTCTTTTACAAAAAGCGATTTGGTACTGACTACGTATGGAGTTCTCTCGGCTGAATTTGGAAAGAATGGTGTGCTTATAACAACTGAATGGAACCGAATAATCCTAGACGAAGCTCACAGTATCAAGAATCGAGCGACTGGGTATTTCAAGACATGTTCTGCTATGAAAGCTATTCATCGATGGTGTTTAACTGGCACTCCAATTCAGAATACGCTTGATGATATGTTTTCCCTTCTCTGTTTCCTCCAATACCAGCCTTGGTCTCGAGTTGCCTGGTGGAAACGAGTAATCTCTAAACCGTATGAAGATGGAGATGATGTGAACGCTCTGGGACGTTTGAAGGTCATTCTTACACCCGTATTGCTTCGTCGCACAAAGCATTCGCGTGACAAACACGGCAAAATGATCGTCCAGCTGCCACCAAAGCACGTGGAGTTGGTGAAACTGGAGTTTTCTCCTGATGAACGCGCTTTTTACCAAGCTGTGTATGACAAGAGTCGTGCCGAATTTAACGGGTTTGTGGCGAGTGGGGCAGCGATGAACAGTTATGTAGCCATCTTTGCTCTGCTGTTACGTCTTCGACAAGCTTGTGACCACCCATTGCTCGCACTAGGAAAACATTTCAAACAGGTGTTAAAGTCGGACGAGAAAAGTGTAGACGGTGGTGCAGTTACTTCAGCTTTCCAGCCGCAACAAAACGAGAGCTCCGAGGCGTATTATCAGAGGATTGCAGCACAACTTCAGAAAGATATGAACACGAGTAACAGTATGGAACTCCTGGAAAACGGCAACAGCTCCGAGGAGAAAGACAGCAAAGTATCAAATGGCTTGACTGCATCGTACATTCAGAGTGTAATTGCTCAGGTTGAAGATGGTTTGGAGTCACAGGAGTGTCCAATCTGTTTGGATCCGCCTCAAGACGCTGTTTTGACTCCATGTGCTCACGTCTTGTGTGAAAAATGTCTGCGTGATAGTCTCGCAAACGACCCTGAGAATGGCTGTCCCGTATGTCGAACAGTAGTGGACATGGCCAAGGTGTTTAAACTCCCACCTGCTGCTTCTAAAGAGGAAGAGGAGAGCAAGTCTAACAGCCACAAGATACGAGATAATTCACCAAGTGATGACGATGGCACAGGCTTTGAGAGTGTGAAACTACAGCAATTGCTACATGATCTGAAGAGGATTAAACTGGAGAACGACAAGGCCGAGTCGCCATTGCAGCGTAAAGTGGTCGTCTTTTCACAGTGGACATCGATGTTGGATATGGTATCGAAACTCCTTACGCGTCACGGCTTCTCGCACTGCATGTTCAACGGTGGACTAAATCAGGAAGCACGCGAGCGTGTACTGGCCAAGTTTGACAAAGACCCGAGTGTTGAGGTTTTGGTTATCAGTTTGAAAGCTGGTGGCGTCGGGCTTAACCTCACTTGTGCATCTGTCGTGATTCTGCTTGACCCATGGTGGAATCCTGGCGTGGAAGACCAGGCCGTAGACCGCGTACACCGCTTAGGCCAGACCCAGGACGTGATTGTGAAGCGCTATGTGGTGAACGATACGGTGGAAGATATGATTTTGCAATTGCAGCAGCGCAAAGAGAAACTGGCCAAACATGTACTGGTTGTTGCTAAGGGTAATGATGAGATGCGCAGCGATCGACTCAATCTGGATGACCTGCGCAGCTTCTTCGGACGTTAGACTTGATCATGGTGAATACTTTTGTGTTTTTAGATACTTTTTGTGCTCATAGACTTTTTATTTGTATACATGGTGATTATATTTGTGCTTTCTAGACATTTTTTGTGCTCATAGACTCTTTATTTGTGTACTTGACCATGGTGAATAGTTGTGTGTGTAAAAATTCTTATTTGTGTTTCTAGACTTTTGCGTCACGGTTTGAAAAAGGACTCGACGCTTAAAAATGCTGACACGGTCGCGCTCCAAGGAGGCCAACCTAATACTTATTTGTGTTTCTAGACTTTTGCGTCACCCTTTTTGATGTTTTAAACGGTTTGAAAAAGGACTCGACGCTTAAAAATGCTGACACGGTCGCGCTCCAAGGAGGCCAACCAGCCTGTGTTTACTGACGACACGTGGAATGACGCTTATATCCAGACAAAGGATGAGGAGATTGACGCTATGATGGCAGCTGACACACTGCAGGGTGGCTGGGATGAGTTAGAGGAGGAAAATTCGGACGTGGAGGAGGACGCAGACGCCGACGCGTGGCATTCCGACTCGGACGAATCAGAAGATGCTGAAGAGGATTGGTTAGATCGTCCTGTTATGCAGTCAGAGCTTTCGTTTGCTCAGAAATGGGTGGCTGGTGGTGATTTACTGCCGAACGTGGGGTGGACGCTGGCCACCGTGACGGGTGCGCCACTGCTGCTGTACGCTTCGCTACCACGTGTTGAAGGGCAGTTGTGGCCACTGCAGAGTCTTGGAATGATGGGGATGCTGTCCAAAGTGCTGCTGAATGTACTGACGTTGGGCGTGGTGGCGCTGACGCTTTACGGCGCGTCTTGCAGTCAGGAGACGTTGTCGACCAATTGGAGACACGTGCAGGTGGAGCAGCCTCTGCAATGTGGAGAGAGGTTATTACAAGGAGGAAGAGACTTTGTTCATGCGATTATGGAGGCGCTTTCGTTTGGTGGGAGTCCAACTGCGCCCTTGAGACGGTTGGATGAGGACATTTGGACGCTCGTAGCGAGTCTGGACGCTCCGGTGGTGCGGGAGTTAATGGGATTAATTGTCGGAGTGATCCTCACCGTGACATGTTTTCATCGCGTGTGGGCCAAGACGCTCGTGCTGCTAGCGGCGGCTACTTATCTGGCGTTTAATGTGGTGACCGAGGTGAAAAATCAACAGCGCGCGGCCGTCGAGATCTTCTCGCTTGACCCCACGTTTGCCTTTGTCAACGAAAGCATTTTCGTACGTATCTGTGATAGTATTTTGTCTATCGATAGTTCTCACTGGATTGGTGTGTTGTTTAATGTGAAACAGATCGCAATTGACGGACAGAACTTGGAGGAGGGCGGCTCAGTGGCTTGGGCTCCTTATTGGGGCGGCGTACAGCAACAACAGGCTCAGACTTCTCCCAAGCGTTTTCCGCAGCAGCTGAGCAATGGTGGCGTACTTGTGACGTTTGGTCAAGTGAATGAATACGTCCCATGCTACCTCAGCGCTAAAGACACAGCCTCAGCGGTTATCGTCGACGGCAAGATCCAGCCATCCGAGGCCTTTCAGTGCTTTGAAAGTATTCGACTGCGTGTGAAGGACCAGAAGAGTGTGCCTGGTTGGTCACTGCATCAAGATCAAGAGGAAGAAGAGTCTTTCTCGACGGAGAAACAAGAGTTGTGATCTTTTCCAGTGTGAATTGAAGGTGGTTTGGAAGTAGGTAGCCAGAGTTTTCTTTGTGAACAATTGATAAGGATGACTTGCATTTCACTTTGATAAGTTTTAAGATTTCTTGTATTAATTCAACATAAAAGGAAATAACTTCCTTCTTGTATTGGATTTGACTCAGCTCTTGTTGAGATATCGGGAGGCCACATACACACGCTTTGAACGCTGCGCTTTTCGAGGTGTTGTCTTGATTTCCTCAACCATTTTTCGCTTTTTGAATGGTGAGTCGGCGCTCCTTATTGAGGAGTTTCCACTACTGTTGTCATGGCTACTTACTCGTCCTGGTGAGGTGACGGACATAAAACTCTTCCCTTTTCGTATCGCCATGCGCTCCATTGCCAA